>JAKSZT010029250.1:922586-966024 GCA_026826555.1 Tolypeutes matacus | reverse complement strand
CCTTTCTCTACTATTTCTCTACCTCCTCATAATTCTAGCCTTCTAAACCACTATATATATATATATATATATATATATATATATATATATATATATATTCCTCCATTTGTATTCCCAGTCCATTGTAGGAACTCCATATTTTTCCAAGTACTCTACACTGCCTACACAAGTTAAATATTTATCTCATTAAGTCTCATTTTGCCCCTCTTCTAACTTTTATCAATATTTCTATTATCTTCTGCCTTCCTTACATCTTTTGATTCCTCTGGCCCTAACCTTTACCTTCAAGGGAACATAGAAAGAAGCAAGGAAATAAAATAAGAAGAAAAACTGCCAAAGAGAAAACTTAGCTCACACGCAGAACCAACACCTAAATAAAATTCTAGAGCATAGAGAAAAGCTAATCAACTGAACAAACCCATCAAGATAATATGATGACCAGAGGGCAACAGAAAAATATAAATGACTGAGAAACTGGAAAACATGGACCAGTCCAGTGCACAAAATAAAAACCAGGAAGCAATGCAGTACATCGAACAACTAATCAAAGCTATCCAAACAAATATCATGGACCAACTTAAAGAACTGAAGGAAGAAATTAAGGATATAAAGAAGACACTGGGAGAACATACTGAAGAAATAGCTAACACACCTTAAAAGGTAATGGATATGATGGCAAACAAAGACACAAGTGAAGAAATGAAAAAGACGCTGGACTCACATGGCAGCAGAATTGAACAGGCAGAGGAAAGAATTAGTGATATGGAAGACAATACAGTTGAAATCAAAGAGATTGTAGAAAAGACAGACAAAAAGATAGAAAAAATCCAATATGGTCTCAGGGAATTAACTGATAATGCAAGAAGCACAAACATACGCATTATGGGCATCCCAGAAGGAGAAGAGAAGGGAAAGAGAACAGAAGGAGTGTTGAAGGAAGTTATGGCTGAAAACTTCCCAACTCTATTGAGAGAGATGGATGTGCAGATCCAGGAAGCACAGCGCACCCCAAATAGTATAAATCCCAACAGGCCAACTCCAAGACATATACTTGTCAAATTGTCCAATGCTCAAGGCAAAGAGAAAATACTCAAGGCAGCAAGCGAAAAGAGAACCATCACATACAAGGGAAGCACAATAAGATTAAGTGCTGATTTCTCAGCTGAAACCATGGAGGCAAGAAGACAGTGGTATGACATAGTCAAAACACTAAAAGAAAAAAAAACTTCCAGCCACGAATTCTCTATCCAGCAAAATTGACATTCAAAAATGATGGAGAATTCAAAATATTCACAGATAAACAGCAATTAAGAGAGTATGTCAAGAAGAAACCAGCACTTCAAGAAATACTAAAGGAATCTCTACAAGTTGAAAGGAAAAAACAAAGGAGAGAGAGTTGGAGGAGAGTTTAAAAACAACTGAAAACTCAAAAAGAGAAACAAAACAACATATGACATATATTAACCCAAAGAAAAAATGACTGAAGTAAGAAATTCGTTACGAGTAATAACACTGAATGTTAATGGATTAAATTCACCAATCAAAAGACACAGATTGGCAGAATGGATAAGAAAATATGATCCATCTATATGCTGTCTACAAGAAACCCACCTTCGGCCCAGGGATTCAAGGAGACTGAAAGTGAATAGCTGGAAAACCATTTTACAAGCTAACAATAGCCAAAAAAGGGCAGGAGTAGCTATTCTAATATCAGACAAAATAGACTTTAAATGCAAAACTATTGTAAGAGACAAAGATGGACACTACATATTTGTAAAAGGAGTTATCTCTCAAGAAGAGAGAACAATCATCAAAATTTACGCACCTAATCGAGGTGCCTCAAAATACGTGTGGCAAACTCTGGAAAAACTAGGAGGAGAAATAAATTCCTCTACAATTATAGCAGGGGACTTCAACACACCACTATCATCATTAGACAGAACATCTAGGCAGAGAATCAATAAAGAAACGAAGGCACTCAACAATACATTAGAAGATTTGGACTTAATAGACATATACAGAACACTACACCCAAATACAGCGGGATTTACATTCTTCTCCAGTGCACATGGAACATACTCCAAAATAGACCACATGCTAGGCCCCAAAACAACACTCAATGAATTCAGAAAGATTGAGATTATACAAAGTAATTTCTCTGACCACAACGGAATGAAGTTGGAAATCAATAATGGCCAGATAAACAGGTTAGGTACAAGGATATGGAAGTTAAACAACACACTCTTAGACAAACAGTGGGTCAAAGAGGAAATTTCAAAAGAAATCAGTAACTACCTTGAAACTAATGAAAACAACAACACAACATATCAAAACCTATGGGATGCAGCGAAAGCAGTCCTGAGAGGGAAGTTCATAGCCATAAATTCATATATTAAAAAAGAAGAAAGAGCTAAAATTGAAGACCTAACTGCACACTTGGAGGAATTGGAAAAACAACAACAAACTAAACCTAAGGAAGTAGAAAACAGGAAATAACCAAGATAGAGCAGAACTAAATGAAATAGAGAATAAGAAAGCACTGGAAACAATAAACAAAACAAAAAACTGGTTCTTCGAGAATATCAACAAAATTGACAAACCCTTAGCCAGAATAACAAAGAAAAAGAGAGAACAGATGCAAATACATAAAATAAGGAATGAGCAAGGTGATATCACTACTGACCCCACAGAAATAATGAGTATCATAAGAGGATACTTTGAAAAATTATATGCCAACAAGAATGACAATTTAGAGGAAATGGACAAGTTTCTAGAAACCCACAAACAGCCGACATTGATGAAAGAAGAAATAGATGAACTCAACAGCCCAATTACAAGTAAAGAGATAGACTCAGTCATTAAAACCCTCCCAACTAAGAAGAGCCCAGGACCAGATGGCTTCACAGCTGAATTCTACCAAACATTCCGGAAAGAGCTAACACCAATTCTACTTAAGCTCTTCCAAAAAATAGAAGTAGAAGGAATATTACCTAACTTATTCTATGATGCCAAAATTACCCTAATACCAAAACCAAATAAAGATACCACAAGAAAGGAAAATTACAGACCAATTTCTCTAATGAACCTACATGATAAAATCCTTAACAAAATACTTGCTAATCGCATTCAACAACATATCAAAAGGATTATACACCATGACCAAGTGGGTTTCATCCCAGGTATTCAAGGATGGTTCAATATAAGAAAATCAATCAATGTAATAAACCACATAAACAAACTGAAAGAAAAAAATCACATGATCATCTCTATAGATGCCGAAAAAGCATTCGACAAAATACTCTTTCCTCATAAAAACACTAGAAAAGATAGGAATAGATGAAAACTTTCTGAAAATCATAAAGGGTATATATGAAAAACCCAAAGCTAACATCATTTTCAATGGTGAAATCCTAAAAGCCTTCCCTCTGAGATTGGGAACAAGACAAGGATGCCCACTATCACCACTCCTATTTAACATTGTCTTAGAAGTACTTGCACAAGCACTGAGACAAGAAAAGTACATAACAGGCATCCAGATTGGAAAAGAAGAAGTAAAAATTTCATTATTTGCAGATGACATGATCCTATACATAGAAAGCCCTGAGAAATCGACAACAAGGCTTCTAGAACTTATAAAGGAGTTCAGTAATATTGCAGGCTATAAGATCAAAGCTCAAAAATCAGTAGCATTTCTGTACACCAATAACCAGCAAACTGAGGAGGAAATCAGGAAAAAAATACCATTTACAATAGTAAACAAAAGAATCAAATACCTAGGAATAAATTTAACTAAAGATGTAAAGGACTTATACACAGAAAACTACACTACACTGTTAAAGGAAATCAAAGAAGACTTAAATAAATGGAAAAGTATTCCCTGTTCATGGATGGGAAGACTAAACATCATCAAGATGTCTATCCTACCCAAACTAATCTACAGATTGAATGCAATCCCAATAAAAGACAACACTATATTTTTTAAGGAACTGGAAAAACTAACCATAAAATATATTTGGAGAGGCAAGAGGCCCCAAATTGTCAAAGATATATTGAAAACGAAAAATGAAGTTGGAGGTATCACATTACCTGACTTTAAAACATACTACAAAGCTACATTGATCAAAACTGCGTGGTATTAGCACAAGGATAGTCCTACTGACCAATGGAACCGGATTGAGAGTTCTGATATAGATTTTCACATATACAGTCATCTGATATTTGACAAGGCCTCGAAACCCACTCAGTTGGGAGAGAGTGGCCTCTTTAACAAGTGGTGCTTGGAGAACTGGATATCCATATCCAAAAGAATGAGAGAAGAGTACCATCTCACACCTTATACAAAAATCAACTCAAGATGGATCAAAGATCTAAATATAAGAGCCAAAACCATAGAAACCTTGGAAGATAATGTAGGGAAGCATCTACAGGACCTTGTAATAGGAAATGGTTTCATGAACTTCACAGCCAAAGCACGAGCAGCAAGAGAAAAAATTGATAAATGGGATCTCCTCAAAATTAAAAACTTCTGCACCTCTAAGGATGTTATTAAGAAAATAAAAAGTAACCTACCCAATGGGAAAAAATATTCGGCAACCATATATCTGATAGGAGCCTAATATCCTGCATATATAAAGAAATCCTTCACCTCGAAAATTAAAGTACAAACAACCCATATAAAAAATGGGCAAGTGACCTGAAAAGACACTTTTCCAAGGAAGAAATACAAATGGCTAAAAAGCACATGAAAAAATGCTCAACATCACTTGCTATCAGGGAAATGCAAACCAAAACTACAATGAGATACCATCTTACACCCATCAGAATGGCAGCTATTAAAAAAACAGGAGACACTAAATGTTGGAGAGGATGTGGAGGAATAGGAACCCTCATCCACTGCTGGGTGGACTGCGGTATGGTCCAGCCACTATGGAGGACAGTTTGGCGGTTCCTCAGAAAACTAGCAATAGATCTTCCGTATGATCCAGCAATTCCACTGCTGGGTATATACCCAGAAGAACTGAAAATAAAAATACAAACAGATATATGCACACCAATGTTCATAGCGGCATTGTTCACCATTGCCAAAAGTTGGAATCAGCCCCAGTGCCCATCAACAGATGAATGGATAAGCAAAATGTGGTACATACTTACAATGAATATTACTCAGCTGTAAAAAGGAACAGAGTGCTAACACATGGAATAACGTGGATGATACTTGAAGACCTTATGTTGAGTGAAGCAAGCCAGGCACTGAAGGATGAACAGTATATGACCTCACTGATCTGAAATGAGGAAAGTGAGCCGTCTCTGAGAACCATTGTCTGAAAGATAGGTTAACAAAGGAGAGGAAGAGAAGAGCAGGCTTTGAGCCATCACCCATATGGACATAATCTATGGTAAAGGGATAGATTGTGGTTGCATGTTGGGCGTTGGGGCAGATGAGTGGTGGTGAGCCTGGGTTTGGTGGTGCAGCACTGGGGGGGGGTGGATTAGGAAGCACTTGTTCAAATCCCCAGGGCATGTAACTGTGAATCTTGACATTCCATGGGTTGGGAGAGGGGGGTATCATGGGCCCTGGGAGGCTGGGGAGAAGGGAACAGTCAAGATCTAATAGGTTGTTTGGTGGTCATGGGGAAGGTTTTTCATTACCTTACAGTAATGGACACAGGACATGGTAAATATCATCAAATTTATTAAACTGTATCATCTAAATTGTAAACTATACTGTAAATCACTGACAATGTTTAGTTGCTATATTTTGCTATCTGCATAACAGTTATAACAATGCTAACAACCGAAAAAAAAAGAGGGGGAGTTAATATGGGGTGGGGAAGGGTGGGTGGTCTGGTATGTGGGAGTCTTCAGCACTCTGTGTGTGACTTTGCTGTGACCTAAATCTTCTTTGAAAATTAAATGAAAAATTGGGGGCAATGGTGATTGAGAGGAGGAAGGTGTCATGGCACACCAGACATCCGATAACACAGTGATAAAGGGAAGAAAAAAGGGAAAAAAGAAAAGAGAATATATTAAAGGCATTTCCTTTGCTTTTTTGCCCATTTTTTGAATGTCCCAATCCACTAATTATATTTTATTTTGTTTTGTTCCTTGTTTGATTATTTGTTTTTTTTCCTTCTCTCTTTCTTTTTTTTTTCCCCTGAGTTTCCTTATGTTTGTCTCTTGCATGTATGCTTATCACACTTGTTTCTTTTTCCTAGTAAGTGTATTTGATTATTATATGGACTAAATGTTCATGGAGGATTTGGATCACAGAAGGGTTACAATGGGTACTGCGGGGGATTATTGGGGTGGGTGTCTGGGGGGGTTCGTGGGGATTGGTTCATCCGAATATACATGAAAGATATACAAAATCATTCAAAGGATTGGGGGATGGGGCATGGTCACGATGGGTGGATAATCACACAATAAATGAGGGAATCTGAATTCCTAGCCTGGAGAGCTCTGCCACAGTCTCAAAGGGAGCAACAATAGTCCTCTGAGTGCATGGACAGTGCCTGTCAAAATAGGATGACCCACTGATGTTTTTTTTTGTTTGTTTTGTTTTGTTTTGTTTTTATTGATGACTACCCTTGTGAGTCTTTGCTCTTGTAAATGAGACTTAGCCTGCAGTTGTGGGGTGCCTAAGGGTTGCCACCTGAGAGCCTCCTTGTTGCTCAAATGTGGCCTCTCTCTAAGCCAAACTCAGCATATGATTGCATTACCTTCCCCCCAACTTTGGACATGACTCCCGGGGATGAGCCTCCCTGGCAACGAGGGATTAATACCAAGTGCCAACTGGCATCTTTGCACAGTGGCAGTATCATAGCCAATGAGGTTTATCCTAGGCACGATTATTGCTAATTTAAAACTTTTCCCAAATGCCAACTGGCAACACAACTGGAAAAAGACCTTGAATAAAAGGGGGAAATGGTAAAGACAAATGAGTTCAAGTGGCTAAGAGACTTCAAAGAGAGTAGGGAGGTCATCCCAGAGGTAACTCTTACGCACACCTCAGTAGGAGCTCATAGAACATCTAAGTGCCTATCACCCCACTCAGTGGAGTTCCTGAGAGCTCCGGAGACACCCTGGTCCTATATAAGGGGGGATAGCCCCAGAGACTTATGCCTTATCAGTGGCTTCTATTTTGGAATCTGTGCTCCTGAGAGTGACAGAATTAGACTCAAATAAGTCCTCCCTGCACATGGTTCACCAGTCCCTTCTATTCAAACCTATATGTGATGCTGGAGTTTTTAGGATACTTCCAGAGACTGGAGCCTCCCGCCTGCCTACCTATATGCCACGTGTGCATGAAATCTAGGTGGAGCTGCAACTCCTACCCTACAGCTCAATGGACTCATCCAAATCACCTGGTGAGGAGACAATGATGGGCAATGGCCGTCCCAGGGAATGGAGAGGACCTGCATTTGCAGGCAGGATCATCCTACCCACCATATCCATGGGATATAAGCCCTCTCTCACTTGGAGTTGGAGTGGACATCACCATCCCAGTCCCCTCAGGATTGGGGGAAGAACTATGGACTAGGTGGACTTGATGGTATTCTCATGTTCACATATGGTGATTCTAGCAATGCAAGAAATTATAACAGTTAGATGGAGCCAGTGGCCACTTGACACTTTTGGGGTAGGGAGGGGACGAGCAGTTGAAATACAGGGGCTTCTTTGGGAGTTGGAGGTTGTCCTGCGTACTGTTGTGGCAACGGATGTAGGCCATTTTAAATCAGTACACACCACTCAGAAATGAGTGGGAGAGAGTGTGGTCTACAGTGTGAACTGTGGTCTATGGTTGGTGGCAAGGCTCTAGGATGTGTAAGTTCATTGAGGGTGGTGGGCCACACTGTGGGAGATGTTTGTGTGGGATGTGATGGGAGGTGTGGGAGGTGGGCAACATGGGAATCCCAGTGGGTTCCATGTAATATTTTGGGTAATCTAAGCACCTCTTAAAATATATGTATATATATATATATATATATATATATATAAACAACATTTTTGTAAGCAAATACACATATATGCATATATATTTATATATCATTTTGCAAATATTTGTATGTATTGTGAGAATTTTGATTTTTACCCATAATAAAAAAAAGAAAAAAAAAGTAAAAAAAAAAAAAGTGAATGTCAACCAAATAAATAGAAGAAAATAAAATTGAACAAAAATAGTAAGTCCAAAACAAAGTATTTCGGATTTCCTGGGTTGCCATTTTAGCCTTTGTTCTAGGGCCAACTTATACGTGCATCTTTGTTGGCTGCATCTTTCTTATCTTTCAGAAGCCTGAAGGTTCCAGGTTTGATTAATGGGGTGTTGTTTTTTCCCCATCATAACTCAAGTGCCGTATCACTTCCCCATTTCCTAGACATGAAGTCACCAAACTGGATGTGATGCTCATTTGAAGCAAGAAGAGCCATAGTGATAGAACAAATATAAAAGAAATATTGTTGTGCTTCCCAGATTGGAAGCTTCAATGTTTGCTATTGGATCTTTCCTCTTTTCTAATGAATGCATGCAATGCTATAAATTTCCCTCTAGGTCCTCCTTTTGCTGCACCCCACAAATTTTGAAGAAGCATTGGACATTAAGAAGTAGAATGAACCACAAAACAAAAGGTTTGTGAGTGAAGCTATATCCACTTCCACTATAGTACAGACTTAAGATGAAGGTAGAGAATGTAAGAAGGTTTGGAAAGTATGTTCTCTGACTGCAAGCATTGTTTCCACAAAATAACACTTCTATGAATGGTACTTCATTTTGAAGGAATTTGCATGATGCTTACATAAGCATGAGGGAATCTATGTAAGGAAAAACGAATGAAGACAATGAGTTTTGCCAGTTTGCCCCACATGGTAGTCCTCCAATTTAAGTGTAATGAGTGTGAAGTTTTCTTTGAAATTCAACCTCATGAGATACATGAGAATTAATCCTTCAGAGAAACCATTTGGTTTTCATGAATTTGGGAAAGATAGAGTTACATCAAAGAAACATGCAGGAGTAAAACCCTGTGTATTTAAGGAATAGAGGAAATCCTTCAGCCAGGCATTAAATCTCATTGAGCATGAAATATTCACACATTAGTTAGTAATTTAATGAACATAGGACTGCTTCCATCTGAAACAAAACCTCATGGAATATGAGAAAATTCTAACTAGAAAGAAACCATATGAGTGTCCTGAATGTAGTCTGCCCCTTACAGTCATGTTTTACTACTCATTTAAAAAGCCATACAGGGGAACTATCATAGAAATGTAATACATGTGGGAAAGTTTTCAACTTTACAGAAATCTTCTTTATTCATCAGAAAATTCTTACTGATGAGAAATCATATATATGTGGGAAAGCTTTAATTCAAATGTCAAATCTCAGATACAAGAGATTTCCTACTGCAAAGAAACCCTATGCTTGAAAGGCATGTGAAAAATCCTTTAGGTAAAAATCATAACTCACAGAACATGAAAAAATTCATAGTGGACAAAAACAAAATGAATGTAAAAAATGCAGGAAAGCCTTCAACCAAAAGCAATTGTTCCTTAAACATCAGAGTATTTATCCTAGAGAAAAACCCTGTATATGCAATGAATGTGGAGAAGCCTTCAACCAGAAGGAAAACCTCATTAACCATCTAAGAATACATACTGGAAAGAAACCCTATGAATGTGATGGATGTGGGAAAGCTTTCATTGAGAAATCAAGCCTCATTACACACCAGAGAATACAAACTGGAGAGAAACCTTATATATGTAAGGAATTTAGCAAAGTCTTCAGTAGCAAATCAAATCTCACTGACCATGAGAAAATTCATAGTGGATGGAAGCGCTATATATGTAAGGAATGTGGAATAGCCTTCAACCAGAGGCAGTTTCTCCTTAAACATTACAACATTCATACTGGAGAGAAATCCTGTGAATGTAATGAATATGAATTTCCAAAGAATCTCCCCCTGCAGTCTGTGCAAATGGTTGCCATTCTTTTAAGGAAGTGGCTGTGACTGTGCAATTCATGATGTCTTTTTCTTCTTGGAATAGTGCCCTTGCAGTTTGTTCTGAGATCTGTTCCTCCCACATTTTCTTCCACACTCATCTGTGTTCAAATTTTTATCACTAATTTATGCATCAGAATTTGAGATTTCTCTTAGTTTATGTAAAGATGGGCTTTTCACTTATTTCAAATTATCCCGGTTGTTTTCATTGTTTCTTTTTTTTTTCTTTTTTTTAAATTCACTTTTTTTTATTGTGGGTAAAAATCAAAATTTTCACAATACATACCAACATTTGCAAAATGATATATAAATATATATGTATATATGTGCATTTGCTTACAAAAATGTTATTCATTGTTTCTTCATTCCACTACATTCTGTGTAAGCATTTAAAAAATTATCATTTCAAAATTAATCCTGGACATTATTGCAGCATTTTCTTATAAGGCACCTGAACCATTTATATTTTTTGAGTTTCTTCACTTGAGTCTGACATGGATTCAGGTTTAACAGCCACTGAAGTACAGTGTCCTGCTTTCTACTTCACTCTAATTTTCTGTATTATTTTAAATCAGAAATTATCCTTTCATAATTAGACAATATACTTCTAATCAAGTATTTTAAGAATTTAGAAAATTTATGAATGTTCTTAAGCTGTACTCCAATATTTTTCTCATATGTGACAGGATGTGGGATGGATGAAACTCGAGAATGCATGTATTTACAAACAGAAATGTGTATCCAAATGAATCTGCCAATGCAGATAATTCTGAGGAGGGATGAATGCATATTGAGGTTAGAGAAGGAATTTGTCTGTTTGCCATAACAGACTCAAATTATTTTTATACTCTTTGCACTGATAATTCAGTATAATTAAAAAGAAATTATGAAAATAGTACAAAATAAAATAATACAAAGTGGTTGATTTGTAGATATTGATTTCTATCTGCAATATTACTGTGGGGGAACTTCCACTAACACTTTGCAAATACAGTCACCCATAAAGGAAAAGTGCTCACTCCCCTTGGCCCCCTCCCCAGCTGCCTGGACGGTGGATGTCTCCCACAGCAATAGTGAGCACGAAGCATGAGGAGCATGGATGCCACCATGTGTAGGCCACCCTGCTCTCTACACATGTCCAGTTAGAGGGTTGTTAGCACCACAGGAGAAGACAGACTTCCTTCTGCTTACTCTCCAGTGAAGACCCGCTATAGTGACTCACATCACCAACTGAGGCTGTGAGTGCTGAGCAGGGCTTACCCCTATCCTCCTTTGCACGTCCTGGACCTATTATGTTGGTTTTCATTACAGCTCTGAAAGTTTGGTACCGAAACAGGACATTCCATCTCTGGCTTGGGGGAACTGCAGTGAACACGTTCTACATTCCAACTTCTTCAGGTATGCATCAGCTTCTTCCCATCCAAGCCATCCATTTTCTTTTTGAAACGGGTTGAACCTGTTGCCATTCTTTTAAGGAAGTGGCTGTGACTGTTTAATTCAAGATGTCTTTCTCCTCTTGGAAATGTGCACTTGCAGTTTGTTCTGAGATCTGCTCCTTCCACATCTTCTTCCACACTCATCTGTGTTCAATTTGTTACCACTAATTTATGCATCAGAACTTGCAATTTCTCTTAGTTTATGTAAAGATGGGCTTTTCCACTTATTTCAAATAATCCTGGTTTTTCCCACTGGTTCTCAATTCATTACATTCTGGGTAGGCATGTAAAATATTACAATTTTAAAAATAATGCTGCCCGTTATTGTAGCATTTACTTTCTTTTTTTCCTTTTTTTATTGTGGGTAAAAATAAAATTTTTCACAATACATACTAATATTTGTAAAGTGTTATATAAATATATATGCACATACGTTTATTTGCTTACATAAATGGTATATATATATATATTTTTTTAATGTGCATAGATTACCTAAATATTACACAGAAATTACAGTATTTCCCACCTCCCACATCTCCCACTTCATCCCACACAAAACTCCTTTATCATCACCAGCAATGGATATACACATCCTGAGGCCTTGTCACCAAGCATAGACCACACTCACTCCCACACAGTTCTGCATGGTATATGCTGATGTAAAATGGCCTACATCCATCACTGCAACGCCACTCAGGACAATCCCCAAGTCCCGAAAATGCCCCCATATTTCCACTGCCCTTTCCCTTCCTGTCCCAAAAGCATCTGGCTGCCATCAGCTCCACCTCACTGTTATAATTTCTTCCATTGCTTGAATCACAATATGTCTACAACAGAATACCATTAAGTCAACTCTAGTCCATAACTCTTCCCCCAATCCTGAGGGGACCGAGATGATGATGTCTACTCCACCTCTGAATGAGAGAGGGCTTATATCCCATGGTTACAGTGGATGGGATTATCGAACCTGTAGCTACAGGCCATCTCCATTCCCTGGAATGGCCATTGCCAATCATCATCACCCCACCAGGTGTCTTGGAAATGTCCATTGTGCTGTAGGGAGGAGTTGCAGCTCCACCGAGATTCCAGGGACAGCTGGCACATAGGCAGGCCAGAGGCTCCAGTCTCTGGAAGTACACCTATAAACTTCAGCATCACATATAGGTGTGAGTGGAAGAGACTGATGGACCATGTGCAGGGAGGACTTATTTGAGTCCAACTCTGTCACTCTCAGGAGCACAGATTCCAAAGTAAAGCCCACTAATAAAGCATCAATCTCTGGGGTATCCACACTTAGGTAGGACCTGGGTGTCTCCAGAGCCTTCAGGAGCCCCTCTGTGTGGGGTGATATCCACTTTGGTGTTCTATGAGATCCTACAAATGTGTGTGTAAGCGTTATCTCTGGGATGACCTCCCGACTCTCTTTGAAGTGTCTTAGCCACATTTGTAATGTTTAATGAGATACTGCCTCTGGTTGAAGGCCATTCCACATTCCTTATATATATATATAGGGTTTCACTCCACTATGAATTTTCTCATGGTCAGTGAGATTTGTTTGCTACTGAAGACTTTCCTACATTCCTTGCATATGTAGTTTTTACTCTCAGGTTTGTCTTCTCTGGTGTGTAATAAGGCTTGATTTCTGAATGAAAGCTTTTCCACATCCATCACATTCATAGGGTTTCTCTCCAGTATCTATTTTCAGATGGTTAAGGAGGTTTAACTTCTGTTTGAAGGTTTTTCCATGTTCATGGCATATATACAGTTTTACTCCAGAATGAATGCTCTGATGTTCAATGAACTGATGTTTTTGGCTGAAGGTTTTTCCTCCTTCTATACATTAATTTTCTATCTGATCACTATGAGTTTCTTTTATGTTCATTGAGATACTTGTACCTGAAGTCTTTTTCACATGCCTTACATTCATAGTGTTTCTTTGCAGTAGGAAATCTCTTGTATCTGAGATTTGACATTTGAATTAAAGCTTTCCCACATATATATCATTCCTCTTCAATAAGAATTTTCTGATGAATAAAGAGTTTTTCTGTTAGGTTTAACATTTCTATCCTTGTTCCCCGGTATGACTTTTAAAATGAGGAGCAAAAATCTACTGTAAAGAGCAGACTACATTCAGGACACTCATATGGTTTCTCTCCAGTGTGAATTTTCTCATATTCCATGAGGTTTTGTTTCAGGTGGATGCATTCCCATGTTCACTACAATACTAACTTCTGTATGAATATTTCATACTCAATGAGATTTAATATCTGGGTGAAGGATTTCCAATATTCCTTTCATACACAGGCTTTTACTCCGGCATGTTTCTTTGAAGTGACTCTAGCTTTCCCAAATTCATGAAATCCCAAATGGCTACTCTGAAGGATTAATTCTTTGGTATCTCATGAGGTTGAATTTCCCAGAATATTTCACAGTCATTACACTTAAAAGGAAGAACCACCATGTGGGGCAAACTGGAAAACACATTGTCTTCATTCTTTTACCTTACATAGATTCCCTCATGCTTAGATCAGCATGATGCAAATTCCTTCAAAGTGAAGTTACATTCATAGAAGTTTTATTTTGAGGAAACAATGCTTGTAGTCATAGAACATATTTTCCCAACTTTTTACAACTCTGTCTTCAACTTAATTCTGCACTGTTGTGGTAGTGTATATAGCTTCACTCACAAGCTTTTGGTTACAAACACATTTCTGTTTGAAAATACAAGCATTCTCTGGTTTCATCCATCCCACACCTTATCACATATGAGAAAAATTTTGGAGTACAACTTAAGAATATGAATAAATTTTCTAACTTCTTAAAAATACTTGAGATTAGAAGTATATCATCTAATTATGAAAGGATCATTGCAATCAAAAATATTAAGGAAAATTGGAGTGAAGTAGAAAGCAGGCTGTTCTAATTCAATGTGGAGGTAGACAGTGCCTGGAATGATCCAAAGAAAGTTAGGGACCAGGGGACCCCACACCATGTGGAATGTAGGCAAGTTTATTTAGGCTGAAGCTGCTTTTTATATTACAAAGCTGATAACAAATGTAGGGCGTCCTTCACTACTCCTCAGTGTGGTACGTGAGAGCACTGCCTGTTTCTGTGTTCCCAGACAATCTTTCTTGGGAATTCAGACAATAACATCTTTGTGTTGTGTTTGAGTATGCAGTGTCCTTGGAGACATTTACTAATGTTTCTCTGCCTGCAAGCATGCTTTTTAAATGCTTAACCCTTTATGCTCTGGCTCTCAGCATCTTTTCCAACAATTCCTCCTGTTTTGTTTTTGGTCCAGAGTGACTATGCCTGTCTTGGGTTGCCCTCCTCTGAAGGTCTTTCCCATCACTGGCCCCCAGCCAAGCTCCATGACAGGAGTTTGAGAGTTAAGGGTTTTAAGCAGAATCAAGTTATTGGCATGGTTGGTTTTTTTCAGCCCTATTAATGAGGGATAGCAAGGTTTTGTGAATAACTCCTAATACAGTTAGGAGTAGCAGAGCACCAATGATCACCACACTGAAGTTAGCAAGTACAGGGGTTGATTTCCACTGATGTAGGGAGTTTATTTTATTTAATTGATCTGTCAATGATTGCCAAAATTCGCTACCTGAAACTGTAGTAAGTTGACTCAGAGACATGCTCAAAATCTTCTTTTGCAAATCTGTAATTTCTATAGATAAATTTATGTGATGACCTATTAAATGATTTTTAATCTTTTCTCATTCATAATGAGAATCATTGTGTGGGAGAGGAGTGATACAAAAAGCACTTTCATTCCAATATCACTGCAAACCTTGATTTAAATTTAAATTATATACCTGACATCCCATTTGTGTAACAGCCATCTCTAAGTCATTATGCATATTGTTAATCTGCTCATCAATATATGCCTGACTATGCCATAACTCACTAGCATTATGATGCCAATTTCTAACATATTGTCTTCTTTGGATATTCTCATGTAGGGCAGTACCTGCCACAGCAGCAGCTGTAATAATACCTATAAGCCCTAATGCAGCAGCTATAATTAATCCAATTAAATGTATGGTTCTTTTCAAATAATGATTTAGAAAGTGCCAAAGGATTTGGCTCTCAGAGGAAGACTTCCAGCAGCAATTCATGAGAACCGGAAGCCATATTCCATGACACCAATGTCCTATTTGAATTGCAGTAGAGCTGTCCTGTAAAATAGGCTTTGATGCACAAGTGTAAAGGGTGCAATTACTGCAGAAAAAAAACATATTTGATTAATGCTCATTGTTCCTATTATGAAAACAATGGAATCCTGTACACATACTTTGAGAAAGAATGTGGATTTTCTTTTTAAACTGGTAATATTAGTTTTATTGCCTTGCCATTCAAAAAATGGGCTAGTTCCCAAAAATAATTTCCACAAATAGTTTTTACTTTTGTTTAGTGTCCCATAGTTATGGGACAAATCTTCCCTGATGAGTCCAATTTAGTGACGTGTTTATACTTATGACATCCCAAAGATTCTAAAAATAATGATAGCTTTCCTTAGTTGTTTTGTTGAATTACTAATTTTTCAACTTATTTTTGTGTTATATTAGGTTTCAGTATCCCTATAAGGGTCCAATTCTTTACAATTCTATAGGAATTATTAAAGAGCACAACCTCAGATGAAACATGGTATGTATGCCATTTATCACTTTGTGCTATGATTTTGGGGCTCTATACATTGATCAATAGATCCTATGCAGTTAGATCTCTCAAAAAAAGGAAATTTTCAATAGAGTTCCCTTCCTCATCAGCTTTTAGAGGATGCAAGAATCAACGGGCCCAGGAAAATGAAAAGACTGATTAATACAAACAGGGTAGGATTTGTGCCCCCAATTCAACAATTCTAAAAGAGGTGAATTAGTAATATAAGCCCAATATGTATAATTATGTGAAAGTGCACTTCTTACTGCTGTGGTTCTCAAGGTAAGCATAGCAAGAAATAACTGTGTTAGAGTGACATTCTGCCTTTTAGAAGTTACCTTCTTTATTGCTTTTTGTGTCAGCTTCATCAGCTTGTTTATGTCTAGGTTTCAGACGTCTGGACAGGACCCAAAGCTGGTCTCCTTTATCTGTAATGATAAGAGCAAAACCTCGACCCTATATCCTAACTTAACTTCGGCCTTATCCCATTCATTATTATTTTCATGCTTTCAGCAAACTAGTTGTTCAATATTTGTTTCTGTATTATTGCCTGGTTTTTGCCAGAAATGCTCTCCTGCTGATGTATATGATTTTGACCTTTGGCTTAAAAAATTATTGTAAATAATGCTTGATATAATTGTTCTCACACTTCACCATTTCCACCTTTTATTGTTTTTGCAGAATTTATACAGATTTAACTGTTAATTTTTAATGGTAAGTATACATACATTCCAGGCTTAATAAATCAGGGGATACACTGATATACTTGGTGTATTTTTGGCCAGAGTCCTGTATAGATACTAGATAAATGTTAATATATATTTAATTTAATAAACTAATATTGAAAATTAGGGTGAGAAAAAAGTAACATAACTAATTAAAAGATTAAGTCAATATTTAACAAAGTTACAGAATGACAGATAAATAGAGCAGTTATATATATATATATATATATATATATATATAATTACCAATATTTAGCTTTTAACTGGGAAGTGTTGAAGTAGCAACTGGTACTAGAGTTTTGGTTGACTGTGTTTAGGATTAATGAATTTGAAACTACTATAGAGGTCAACTTCTGAGTATTTTGCTAATCCTGAGGAAGGGACCAGGCTCCTCAGGAAGAAACACAATACTCCCTGGGCAGTACATTTTAAGGTTTATGCATCAATCCCTGTGAGGGTGGCCAGTTCCCCAAGGCAGGACTACAACACCGGTTGAAATGCACTTTATTTTTTTTAATTTGTTACAAAACGTCCTTGATGTGCTCACTATTTTAATTTCCAATATTTTTCCTGAAATGTGAAAAGTGTTAACTACCAAGGCATTGGTTTGTTGATTAACAAAGATTTCTGCATGATGCTTTACTTTTCGGCTTGAACAATACTTACTGAAGCCTTTTTTATAAAAAGATATTTAGTTTCAGGACTGTTCAAATTTAAAACAAAAGATTTATATATATGCCCAATAAAAGACCTTTATGTGTAACAAACAATTATTAAATTTTTTATATATGCAATGTATTGAATTGAATTTTTGGATTAGTACTTAAGTATATTATACATAATTGAAAACTACAGTAGATTACACAACAGAAATCCAATGAATAAACTTTTATTTCTTAAGCATTTAAGATTCTTAATAGCATGATTAAAATGACCTCAATTTTTAAAATTTTGTTTAGTTTGAGGCATAGGTAAAAACAAATTAGTATTCCCTTTTGAGCTCTGGGGTAATACATTAATTTGTAATTTTAATCCTTGCATTGGTTTTTTTGTTAACATTATAATTAGAATTGGGGCTGTTGCTACAGTGTTGAATATAAACTTGATATATTGTTGGCTATTTTACAGGAAGGGGAATGTGGGCTGGCTTGAATTGTTTAAGAAAATATTAAAGAAAGCTTAGGCAAGTTTTATAACAAAGTGATAATGATATAACTTGATCTTAATTTTTTTCCCACAAATAGCAATATTTGGGACCACTGCATGCCACAGTGGTGTTATTTTATTTTACTATAATTTATTGTTATGCATTACCCTGTCAGCCTTTAATGGCTGCTTTCTTCTTGTAATTATAACTAAAATTTATGATTAATAACATTATATTTATGATCTATTATATTGAAACATTATTATATTTTCAGGAAATTTATACACTTAAAGTATTCAAATGAACTTTTTGTTCATATAAATTTAATTGTTAAAAAATTAGAAAATTTCTTTTAATTATACAACAGTTTTAAATACTTCATTTAACTGATATCATGTGAACTTAACTATTTTAGTATTTTATTGTTTTTTAGGTAAAATACCAAGATATTTGTGATAGTTTGAAATAAAAGCTATCTTTCAGGATTTGACTTTGAGAAAGCAGGTTCAAACGTGTTCTTTTTAAAGTGATAAGACCTGTTTCTTCATGGAAATGATAAGGTTAAAGTACAAGAAGCTATTTTGATAAAACAGACTTTCTTTATTGCATACTGATTTTTGAAGAGAAAAACTTTGTAAAGTTTTACTAAAACAGACTACTGACTTGAGAAACTTTGAGAAAGAATAAAACTTTAACTTTATATTATTACATTGTTTGACATTAATACTTTTAAATTTTTATAGATAGGCTGCTTAAATTTTACTTAGCTTTGACCACAAAAATTCCTTTTTCACAAGCCTTTTGCACTTTTATATTTATTCAGCTTTTGTCCCACATTTTACTCTGTTTTAATAACTAGTTATTTTATCTTAGGATAAAATGACTTTCTTTTGGTTAATAATAAAAGCACATTCTATACACCTTCCATACTTAAGTTACCAAAATGATTTTGGAAACTACTTCCAGGCAACCTTCTGACAACATATAATTACCATCAACATTAAACAAACTTGTTAGAATAATGATTTAATTTGAGTATAATTATTTTTATTATTTTAAAATAATATCCATATTTATTTATTAATATAAGTGCTTATTTAATTTTTGGCCATTTGAATAGAGCTCTCATAATAATCTTCATTTATCAATTTAATATTAACTTCCAGAGGTATCAAAATTTACACTGACAATGAACAAACAAATACAAAAAGAATTATGACACACTAATAGAAACACAAAGCTTACTAATTTGACCCATAATTTTCACTCCTTTGGTATGGCTGTCTTCAAGCCCTGCATCATTTCACATCTTTGATTTTACTGTGTTTAAGATTTTTTTTCTGGAATCTGTGTTACCTGTAATATATAAGCTTGTTCTTTGAAACATTTTTGTTCATAATCAGCTACCAGCCAGGACAACTTAAACAGCCTAAATACAGTTAAGCTCTAATTTAGCAGTTTATACAGATATTTAACATGTATATTTTGGATTACTACTCTTTAGGAGTACACTTAGGCTCAAAGTTCAGATTACTGTGGTAGGCCTTTTAATTCCTGTTCTTAATTTTGGGTATACTCAGTCAAGGTCTAATAAACAGTTTCAGCTGAAGAAGAATCAACAGCTGTACTGCCTTTGGTAACTGCCTTAAGTTCTGTTACAGGCTGGAGTGGACTGTTCTATTGCTGACTAGGTAAATTTGAGCAAGGCTGGGAAATGTGCTCATATTGTTTGTTTGAGGGCCTTGAGCAAGGCCCGCTTGGAAGTTTCCTGACTTATTAATGAGACTACCATTTTTATGATATTTAGAATGGCATTCCTTGGCACAGTGTAACCCTTTTTGGCATTTCAGACACACACGACTTGGTATTGATTTATTATTGCCGTGAAATGGAGCTCTTACTCTAGTTTTGGTATGGCAATCTTTTTTTCATATCACCTGGTTTCCCATATTTAAAGCAATTTTAATTGGTATTAATAGGACTAAGTCCCATTAGAGCAGCTGTTATATGTATTAGGCCCACTGTTTTGGCATATTTTTATATAATCCTGTAAAGTTCCTCCATTTGCCTTTATCAGACATAAAGCCTTCTTACACTCACTGTTAGCATTATCAAAAGCCAACATTAGAATAAGCATTGCTTTAAGATCATATTGAGTTACTGTCTTGTTGACTACATCTTCCTGCCTTGCTACAAATTCAGCATAGGGTTCAGTATTTCCTTGAGCAATTTTTGAAAATGATTGTACATCCTGTCCAGGGTTGGAGATTCATCGCCAGGGAGCTAGACAGCACAATCGCACTTGTACAATGGCAATATCTTCTTACTGACCTAGGTGAGGAATCCCAGCCCATTGACCTGTTCCTAATATCTGTTCAGCAGTAATAGGCACTAGTGGATTTTGCTGTTGATTTCGTCATGCTACAATATTAGCTTCATCAGCCTATCAATTTTTAAATTGTAAAAATTCTGCTGAATTATGAATAGCTTGAGCTAACAAATCCCAGTCCCAGAGTATTAATCTGTTTGCTTGTGCTATTCCTTCAACCAATTCTCGAGGATAAGGAGAATTTACACTATATTGGGTGCATGCTTCTTTTAACTCTTTGATAGTGTTAGAAGGAATAGGAGCATGCTCATATTGTACACCTCCTTGGGGATTGATAGCATCTACTGTAATTTGAGTTACTGTTACTGGAAAAGTAAAAAAAAATATGCATAAATTCTGAATTTCTTTGTCTACTCTCCCTGGGCTATACTTTTCATAATTGAAGAGGAAGGTGCTGGCACAAAAACAGAAACTCTTGGAGGGTCATCAAATGTAAAAATTGGATCAGTAGATACCTTCGGAGGTACAGACACTGGTTTAAAAGAGAATAGATCATCTTTTGGTGCTGACAGCTTAACAAGCACTGGAAAACTTTCATAAACTCCCTTTTTCTTTTTTTGTTTTTATTAGATATGAGTTCATCTGTTTTTGCCTGCTCATTAATTTTCCATATATGTTTTCATTAATATCATCATTAGCTTGTTCTGCTACAGTGTTAGCAATAGCAGTATCTATTTTAATATCTTCATTTTCATCTGACTGTAATGGTTCAAAAGCAACAGAAATAAGACTATACAAAGACCATACATAACAATGTTTCTGTACAAGAAAAAAAGAATTTTAGTAACTCTAGGGTCTTCACAGCCACCCCTGTATTCTTTAACAGGTCTTCAATACTTGGGAATATCCCTCTAACCGAGTTGACTGATTATCCTGACAATCAAGATTATTCGACTCACCAACAGAATGCAAGGACCATCCAACCAGGCAGTCCATTTTTCTACAGCACTGATCCACAGAAAATCCCAGTGGTGACCCATGTTGGTGGCCATCTGAGGTAGATGGTACAGATAATGATCCAAAGAAAGACTGGGATCAGTTGAGCTCACTCCATGTGGAATACACGCAAGTTTATTTAGGCTGAAGCTGCTTTTTATACTACAAAGCTGATAACAAAATTAGAGCATCCTTCACTAGTTCCTTGGCTTGGTACATGAGAGCACTGCCTGTTTCTGTGTTCCCAGACAATCTTTCTTGGGATTTCAGACAATAACATCCTAATGGTATGTTCATTTCGATCTGCCTCCACCCACTGATATCTGCAGAACGCAGTGTCCTTGGAGACATTTACTAATGCTTCTCTGTCAGCAAGCAAGCTTTTTAAATGCTTAACCCTTTATGCTCTCGCTCTCAGCATCTTTTCCAACACACAAGGGAGAATTACAAAGGGCTAAAATGCACATGCATATATGCTCTACATCGCTTGCTATCAGGGAAATGCAAATCAAAATTTCAATGAGATACTATCGTACACCCATCAGAATGGAAGCTATTAAAAAAACAGCAGACTCTAAGTGTCAGAGAGGATGTGGAGGAATAGGAACGTTCATCCACTGCTGGTGGGATTGTGGAATCGTCCAGCCACTGTGGAGGACAGTTTGGAGGTTCCTCAGAAAACTAACAATAGATCTTCTGTATGATCCAGCAATTCAACTGGTGGGTAAATACCCAGAAGAACTGAAAGCAAAGACACGAACAGATATATGCACCCCAATGTTCGTAGTGGCAATGTTCACCATTGCCAAAAGTTGGAATCAGCTCCAGTGCCCATCAACAGATGAATGGATAAGCAAATGGTGGTACACACATACAATGGAATATTACTCAGCTGTAAGAAGGAATGAAGTGCTAACACACGGAATAACATGGATGAATCTTGAAGACAATATGTTCAGTGAAGGAAGCCAGGCATTGAAGGATGAACAGTATATGACCTCAATGATTTGAACTGAGGAAAGTGAGCAGCCTCTGAGAACCATTGTCTGAAAGATAGGTTAAGAAGAGAGAGAAAGGGAAGAGTAGGCTGAGAGCCATCACCCATATGGACATAATCTATTGTTAAAGGATAGAGTATAATTTCACATTGAATGATAGGACTGATGGGTAGTGACATTACTGTGTTTGGTGGTGCAGGTTTCACAAGTGGGTAGATTATGAAGGGCAGGTTGGAATATACAGGGCATGTAACTATGAACCTTGTCATTCCATGAGTCAAGACAGGGGAGTGTCATATGCTGCAGGAGGATGGGGAGGAAGGAACAGTTAAGATCAAATGGGGTATTTAGTGGTAATGGGAAAGGTTTTTCATTACCTTACAGTAATGGACACAGGACATGGTAAATATCATCAAAATTTTTAAACTTTACCATCTAAATTTAAACTATACTGTAAACCACTGACAATGTTTAGTTGCTATATGTTACTATCTGTATAAAAGTTATAACAATTCTAACATCCATTTTAAAAAGGTTTTAATATGGGTTGGGGAAGGAGGTTGGAGGTTGGGTATGTGGGAATCTCTAGTATTCCGTGTGTGACTTTGCTGTGACCTAAAACTTCTTTGAAAATTAAATGAAAAATTGGGAGGCACTGGGGAATGAAAGGGGGAAGGTGTTAGGTTACACTAGACATCTGATAATACAGTGATAAAAGGAAAAAAGAATGATTTTTTAAAAAACGGATTTTTTTTCTTTTTTTCTCATTTTTTGAATGCCCCAATCTGCTAATAATATTTTATTTTTAGTTTAGTGTTTTTTTCTTCTGAGTTTCCTTGTACTTATCCCTTGCATTTAAGCTTATCATTACTATTACTTTGTCCTATCAATTGGATTTGGTTATTATATGGGCTTCATGTCCAAGGAAGGTTTAGACCAGAGAACGGTTACAAAGGGGGCTGCAGAGGATCATTGGTGGGGGTTGTCTGGGATGGGGGGTTAATGGGAGTAAGTTCACCTGAATATACATTAAAGATATTTAAAATTGTTCAAACGATCAAGGCATGGGTCATGTTCATGGTGAGTAGACAATCACTAAATAATGAGGGAATCTGAAATTCCAGCCTGGAGAGCTCTGCCACATTCTTCAAGGGATCAGCAACAATCCCCTCAGTGCAAGAGCAGTGTCTGGAAAAAAAGGATGGCTCACTGATGGGCTCTTCTTATTGATGACTAACCTCATTAGTCTTTGCTCTTGTAATGGAAACTTAGCCTACTGTTATGGGGTGCCTAAGGGTTGCGACCTGAGAGGCTCTTTGTTGCTCAAATATGGTGTCTCTCTAAGCCAAACTCACCATATGAATGCATTACCTTCCACAAAACATGGGACATGACTCCCGGGAATGAGTCTCCCTGGGAACAAGGGATAAATACCAAGTGCCAACTGGCAACGTGATAGGAAAAAGACCTTGACTAAACAGGGAAAAGGTAAAGAGAAATGGTTCATGTGGCTAAGAGGCTTCAAAGAGAGTCAGGATGTCATCGCCGAAGTAACGCTTACACACACCTCAGTAGGATCTCATAGAACACCAAAGTGGATATCACCCCAAACAGAGGGGCTCCTGAGGGCTCTGGAGACACCCATGTCCTACCTAAATGGGGATAGCCCCAGAGATTGATGCCTTATTAGTGGGCTTTACTTTGGAATCTGTGCTCCTGAGAGTGACAGAGTTGGACTCAAATAAGCCCTCCCTGCACATGGTCCATCAGTCCCTTCTATTCAAACTTATATATGATGCTGGAGTTTTCAGGTGTATTTCCAGACACTGGAGTCTCTGGCCTACCTATGTGCCAGCTGTCCCTGGAATCTCAGTGGAGCTGCAACTCCTACCCTACAGCTCAAAGGACACATCCAAGTCACCTGGCAAGGAAACAATGATGGGCAGTGGCCATCCCAGTGAATGGAGAAGGCCTGCAACTGCAGGCAGGATAATCTCATCCACTGTATCCATGGGATATAAGCCCTCTCTCACTTGGAGGTGGAGTGGAAATCACCATCCCAGTCCCCTCAGGATTGGGGTAAGAGCAATGGAATAGAGTGTACTTAAGAGTATTCTGTTGTAGACAAATCGTGATTCAAGGAATTGAAGAAATTAGAGTGAGGTGGTGGAGCCAGTGGCTGCTGGACCTTTTTGGGGCAGCGAGGGAAAGGGCAGTTGAAAAACTGAGTGGTGTTGTGGTGACAGATGTAGGCCATTTTACATCAGCATATACCATACAGAGCTGTGTGGGGGTGAGTGTGGTCTATGATGTGAACTGTGATCTATGCTTGGTGACAAGGCCCCAGGATGTGTATAACCATTGCGGGTGATGTGCCACACTGATGAAGGATGTTTGGGTGGGATGAAGTGGGAGGTGATGAAGGTGGGGAACATGGGAACCCCTATAATTTCTGTGTAATATTTAGATAATCTAAGGAAATTTTAGATATATGTAAATACCATTTATGTAAGCAAATGCACATATGTGCATATATATTTATATATCACTTTACAAATATTAATATGTATTGTGAAAATTTAGATTTTTACCAACAATTAAAAAAAAAAAAAGAAAATGCTACAATAATGGGCAGCATTATTTTTAAAATGGTAAGTTTTTAAATGCTTACCCAGAATGTAATGGGTTGAAGAACCAGTGAAAACAACCAGGATAATTTGAAATGAGTAGAAAGCCCATCTTTACATAAATTAAGAGAAATCTCGAGTTCTGATGCATAAATTAGTGGTAACCAATTGAACACAGATGAATGTGGAAGAAGATGTGGGAGGAGCAGATCTCAGAACAAACTGCAAATGCTCTTTTCCAAGAGGAGAAAGGCATCCTGAATTGCAGTCACAGCCACTTCCTTAAAGGATTGGCAACAAGTTGCACAGACTGGAGGTGGATATACTTTTGAGATTTACATTCATTACATTCAAAGGCTTTGTCTCCAATGTGAAAGTTGTAATGTTGAATGAGATACTTTCTCTGGCTGAAGGCTATTCCAAATTCCTTACATATATAGGGTTTCCCTACACTATTAATTTTCTCATGGTCAGTTAGATTTGATTTGCTCCTGAAGGCTTTCCTACATTCTTTACATATATAGGCTTTCTCTCCAGTTTTTCTTGTCTTTTGTGTAATGAGGCTTGATTTCTGAATGAAAGCTTTCCCACATCCATCACATTCATTGGGTTTCTCTTCATTATCTATGCTCAGATGGTGAATGAGGCTTTCCTTCTGGTTGAAGTCTTTTCTACATTCATTGTATACTTAGGGTTTTTCTCCAGAATGAATGCTCTGATGTTTATTGAACTATTGCTTTTGCCTGAAGGCTTTTGTGCATTCTTTACATTTATTTTGTTTCTCTCCAATATGAGTTTTTTCATGTTCTGTGAGGTATGATTTGTACTAATGGCTTTTTCACATGCCTTATTGCACTAGGAAACCTCTTGGATCTGAGATTTGATATTTGAATTAAAGCTTTCCCACATATATATGATTTCTCTTCAGTAAGAATTTTCTGATGAATAAAGAGGTTTTCTGTCAGGATGAAAACTTTCCCACATGTATGATATTTCTTTCTTTGTTCCCTTGAGTGTCTTTTAAAGTGAGGAGTAAAAAATGAGTGTAAAGAGCAACCTACATTCAGGACACTTCTGGTTTCTCTCTAGTGTGAATTTTCTAATATTCCATGGGATTTTGTTATAGATGGAAAGATTCCCATGTTCATTACAATACTATCTAATGTATGAATATTTCATGCTCAATGAGACTTAATGCCTGGATGAGGGATTTCTAATATTCCTTACATTCAGGGTTTTACTCCTGAATGTTTATTTGATTTGACTCTAGCCTTCCCAAATTCATGAAATCCCAAATGGTTTCTCTGAAGGATTAATTCTCAGTTATCTCATGAGGTTGAATTTCCAAGAAAACTTCACACTCATTACAGTTAAAGGGGAGGAATCCCATGTGGGTAAACTGGCAAATCTCATTGTCTTCATACTTTTTCCTTACATAGATTCCCTCATGCTTAGGTAAGCATGATGCAAATTCCTTCCAAGTGAAGTTACATTCATAGAAGTGTTATTTTGAGGAAACAATGCTTGTGGTCACAGAAAATATTTTCCCAACTTTCTTACATTCTCTTCCTTCATCTTAAGACTGTACTGTTGTGGAATTGGATATAATTACAAACACAAGCCTTTTGTTGTGTGGTTCTTTCTGCTTCTTATAGTCCTATGCTTCTTCATAGTTTGTGGGGTGCACCAAAAACAGTGCTTAGAGGGAAATTTATAGCATTGAATGCATTCATTAGAAAAGAGGAAATATCCAATATCAATCATCTAAGTATCCAATTTGGGAAGGGCAACAATATCTCATTTTTATTTGTTCTATCATTCATGGCTCTTCTTGCTTCAAAGGAGCATTACATCCAGCTTTGTGACTTCATAACTAGGAAATGGGGAAGTGATACAGTACTTGATTAATGATGGGAACAAACAACACCCCATAAATCAACCCTGGAACATTGAGCCTTCTGAAGGATAAGCAAGCTACAGCTTCCAAAGATGCACGAGTAAGGTGGCCCCAGAACAAAGGGCAAAATGACAACCCAGGAAATCCTAAACAGTTTGTTTTGGACTGACTATTTTTATTCATTTTTTCCCTTCTATTTACTTAATTGAGATGTACTATTTAATTTTCTGTAAAGTTTGCTGTGGGAATTTAAACACTTTTGCTTGCCTTCCCAAATCTGCACTTATTATTTGTTACTGACTTGTGAAATAATGTGTTTTAAAATATTTTATATCCTGTATTAGTCAAAGGGGTGCTGATGCAAAACCCCAGAAATTTCTTGGACTTTATAAAGTGCATTTATTTGGGGTAGAAGTTTCCAGTTACCAGGCCATAAAGTATAAATTTCTTCCTTAACCAAAGCCTGGTACACTGTCTTGGAGCAAGATAGCTGCCAATATTTTCCAGGGTTCAGGTTTATTGGGTTCCTCTCTTCCCAGGGCTGCATTTCTCCCTGCGCTCAGTTCCTCTGTTTCCTTCTCAAGGTCAGCTGTAGACTATGAGGCTCTCTAAGCTTTGCCTGTCTCCACAAGGCCAGCTGTGAACTGTCAGGTGACTGCCTTGTCTCATTTCCCCGGAGCCTCCTGTCATTGCTAATCAGAACTCCAACAACAAAAACTACTCCAATTCTGACCCTTGACATGTCTTTTTATGTTTGAGATCATGCCCACCAATGGGTGGGGCTCAAATGCCCTACGGACTCTGGCCCTGTCAATGTCCTAATCAGAACTTAATCATGCCCAGATTAACAAATACCATGCCATAAACATTTTTGGAACTCATAACGATTTCAACCTGCTACATATCCATTTACCCATCTCATGATATATATTATTTTATGGTGTATTGGAACCCTTTATTAATGTCCTAGGCCATGGATATCATTATTTATTGATTCAATAGTCATTACGGTATATGAATTTAATTAACAGATATTGTTCTTCAATTCATCCTGAATCTTGAACCTTCTGAGAATATTTTTTTCTGCCTGAAGAATATTCTTTTACATTTCTTTTAAACTGAATTGGTGCTAGCAAACTTTATCAGTTTTTACTCATCCATAAACTATTTATTTCACTTCTTCCTGAAGGATTGAAACAAATTAAATCTCAGACCTTCTACAATCTCCAATGCTTTTCAGAGCACCCTTAGGGTTGAGTTTCTCCATTCTGTTGTAAATGTAATCAGTTATTTAGAAAAGAAATTATTTGAGTCTAATTCTGTCACTCTCAGGAGCACAGATTCCAAAATAGAACCCACGGATAAGGCATCAGTCTCTGTGGCTATCCCCCCTTATATAGGACCAGGGTGTCTCCGGAGCTCTCAGGAACCCCTCTGAGTGGGGTGATAGGGACTTAGATGTTCTATGAGCTCCTACTGAGGTGTGCATAAGAGTTACCTCTGGGATGACCTCCTGACTCTCTTTGAAGTCTCTTAGCCACTTGAACTCATTTGTCTTTACCACTTCCCCCTTTAATTCAAGGTCTTTTTCCAGTTGTGTTGCCAGTTGGCACTTGGTATTAATCCCTCGTTGCTAGGGAGGCTCATCCCCGGGAGTCATGGCCCACGTTGGGGAGAAGGGTTCCGTGTAATTTTTTGGGTAATCTAAGCACCTCTTAAAATATATGTATATATATATATATATATAAATAACATTTTTGTAAGCAAATACACATATATGCATATATATTTATATATCATTTTGCAAATGTTTGTATGTATTGTGAGAATTTTGATTTTTACCCACAATAAAAATAAATTTAAAAAAAGGAAAAGAAAAGAAATTAGGGACTTTCAATTTTACAGCTTGCTTCCTGCCCCCCCCCCAAGCATAATCTGTGGGCTGTGGCTCTGGCGATGAGAATGATCACAGAACTCTGTGTTACACACCTGATTTTGGAGCTAAGATTTTGTGGAGAAAGCACAGTAAATTGAGTTTTTCTTGGGACATTTCTGAGACCAGTGCAATGGTGGTCAGCATCCCATTTTGGTCAATGATAGCCACACCCAAAATAGAGCCACTGCTTTTTGAGTTCCCATTTCTCCCAGACTTAGGAGAACTGTCCTGCTCCCTGTGCCCTGGGTTAATGCCATTGTTAGTGTCTTGTGTGGATGCCAGAGAAGTACGTTCTTACTAACCTATTGCTGTGTGTGTAAGACTTTTTATGTAGGGCATTTTGGTTAGATTCAGATAAGGGAACATTTGATTAGGGCACTTTTTGTTAGAATGCTTTAGTTTATTTAAGGGCCTCTGATTAGTTTTCAGGCACCAGGATGGACGCCAATCATTGTGCTGAAGTCCTACATACATGGAACAAACAGAGAAAGAGTGCTGCCATGTTTACCCTGCCATTTTGGAGATGGCTCCAGGATCTCCTACAGCTGTGGAGAGACACAGAATCCCTGAAAGGCTGAGGGAGAAGCCAGGAACTGGAGTCATTGAGCAGCCTGAAGCTAAAGACATCAAAGCCAGAGGAGAAGGGTTAGTTGTAAGCAATTGTGTTTGATGGCCCATTGATGAGCACAGGGAGAAAGTGAGTTGGAAGGAGAAGGCAGAGAGAGACACACAGGCCCAATATGTTGCCTTGGCAGGATTCCAGCAGCAGCTGACCATTATTAATTTTTGATGGTGCCTTGATTTGGACATTTTCACAGCCTAAAAACTGTAAGCTTTAACCCTCATAAATTCCAATAAACCCCAACCTATTTCTGGTATTTTGCATTGGCTGTGCTTGAAAAACTCAAATAGCTAGGGACACAGGGTTGGAGCGCTTTTCTGTTCCCAAATGGCAGTGTGATGCTGCTCAGTGAATTCACCTGCAAACTGTGAGTGTCTCCAGACTAGGCAGGAATGAGTACTGGTAAGATGGAGTGGGAAGGGCACTTGGCCAGCAAGTACTGCAAGACAGGGAGTCAGGTAGGAGAAACACATGGTTGGGGACTAGTATAAAATCACAGATGCCTCAGTATGATGTACCTGCCTCAGGCAGTGGTTGGCCAGGTTGGCAGGAGCAAATAAAAGCATGGGACCATGGGTCTGGTGTAGCAGAGGCATCAGGGCACTAGAGAGGAGTCTTCCTGCTCCTGCTCTTTTTGCTCTTCCCTGCTTCCCTTGGCCCCCAGCTTGGATCTTCTGAGGAAGCTGCTCTTACTGTACCCTTCCTGGATCTCAGGCACAGACTCAGCTCTCTGGTTTCCATTTCTACATTCACCTTCTCCAATCTTGAGGCAGCTAAAGGAAAAGCAATGCTAAGATGAAACCTGTTGGTGTCAGGAAGGAAATGTCAAAATTCACATTACAGCATTGACTATAGCAATTATACCAGCAGAATGAGCAACATTACACCAGCAACCCTAATAAATAGTATGGGAATCCCAGAAAGTCCTGGGACCTAGGGCTGACAAGAATAAAAGTTAGGTTTTGAGAGAGTTCAATGTTTGCAGCAAACCTCAGAGGGTACAGATGCCAGATACTTATCAGACTAATTAAATATTAAATGTTCAACACATTTTTAACAGTGTTGAAAATGATGCAGACATCTTCAAACTCTGAAGAGGATGGATGATTTGGATGGGAAGAAGCTGATGAACAATTGAAGGAGCTGGAATGTAGCATGTGTTCACTGAAGGTCCACTTAACCAGAGAAGGAATGTCATGTTTGGGAACCAAACTCTCAGAGCCCCAATGAAAACCATCCCCATAGGTTCTTGATCCACAAAGGAGGACAGGGAGAAAGCCTTGTTCAGTACTCACAGTGTCAGTTACTGATGTGAGTCGCTCTAGCCGTAATTCACTTTGGAGTAAGCAGCAGGAAGTCAGTCTTCTCCTGTGGTGCAAAGTGTGAGGGGAAGTTCCCCCAGGTAATGTTGCAGATAGAAATCAATATCTTCAAATCCAACTTTTTGTATTTCATTTGGTACTATTTTCATAATTTCTTTTTAATTATAATGAAATTATCAGTGCAAAGAGTATAAAAATAATTTATGTCTGTTATGGCAAACAGCCAATTTCCTTCTCTAACCTCAACACCCATTCCTCCATCCTCAGAATTATATACATTGGCAGATTCTTTTGGGTACATATTTCTGTTTGTAAATACATGCATTCTCTAGTTTCATCCATCCCACATCCTGTCACATATGAGAAAATATTGGAGTACAGCTTAAGAATATGAATAAATTTTCTAATTTCTTAAAATACTTGAGATTAGATGAATATAATCTAATTATGAAAGGATCTCTTCTGATTTAAAATAATAAAGAAAATTAGAATGAAGTAGAAAGCAGAACATTAGTTCAGTGGCTGTTAAACCTAAATCCACGTCAGTCTCAGGTGAAGAAACTGAAAAAATATAAATGTTTTGGGTGCCTTATAAGAAAATGCGGCAATAATGGGCAGCATTAATATTAAAATGATAATTTTTAAATGCTTACACAGAATGTAATGGATTTAAGAAACAATGAAAACAACCAGGATAATCTAAAATAAGTGAAAACCCGATCTTTACATAAACTAAGAGAAATCTCAAAATCTGATGCATAAATTAGTGGCAAAAAATTGAATACAGATGAATGTGGAAGATGTGGGAGGAACAGATCTCAGAACAAACTGCAAGTGCACTTTTCCAAGAGGAGAAAGATATCCTGAATTGCACAGTCACAGCCGCTTCTTTAAAAGATTGGCAACCAGTTGCACAGACTGCAGGGGGAGATTCTTTGGAGATTCACATTCATTACATTCACAAGGTTTCTCTCCAGTATGAACGTTGAAATGTTTAATGAGATACTGCCTCTGGCTGAAGGCTGTTCCATATTCCTTACATATATAACGCTTCCCTCCACTATGACTTTTCTCATGGTCAGTGACATGTGATTTGCTAATGAAGGCTTTCCTATATTCCTTACATATATAGGGTTTCTCTCCAGTTTGTCTTCTCTGGTGTGTAATGAGGCTTGATTTCTGAAAGAACGCTTTCCCACATCCATAACATTCATAGGGTTTCTCTGCAGTGTGTATTCTCAGATGGTTAATGAGGTTTTCCTATTGGTTGAAGGCTTTTCCACATTCATTTTACATATAGGGTTTTTCTCCCAGATGAATACTCTGATGTTTAAGGAAAAATTGCTTTTGGTTGAAGGCTTTTCTGCATCTTTGCATTCATTTTGTTTTTGTCCACTATGAATTTTTTCATGTTCTGTGAGATATGATCTGTACCTAAAGGCTTTTTCACATGCCTTACATGCATAAGGTTTCTTTGCAGTAGGAAATCTCTTGTATCTGAGATTTGACATTTGAATTAAAGCTTTCCCACATATATATAATTTCTCTTCAGTAAGAATTTTCTGATAAATAAAGAGGTTTCCTGTCAGGTTGAAAACTTTCCCACATGTATTACATTTCTATGCTTGTTCCCCTGTATGGCTTTTAAAATGAGGAGTAAAACATGACTGTAAAGAGCAGACTACATTCAGGACACTCATACAGTTTCTCTCTAGTTTGAATTTTCTCATATTTCATGAGGCTTTGTTTCAAGTGGAAGCATTCCCATGTCCATTACAATACTAAATAATGTGTGAATATTTCATGCTCAATGAGATTTAATGCCTGGGTGAATGATTTCCAGTATTCCTTAAATACACAGGGTTTTACTCCTGCATGTTTCCTTCATGTGACTCTGTCTTTCCCAAATTCATGAAAAACCAAATGGTTTCTCTGAAGGATTAATTCTCATGTATCTCATGAGTTTGAATTTCAAAGAAAACTTCATACTCCTGACATTTAAATGGGAGGACTATGATGTGGGGCAACCTGGCAAAACTCATTGTCCTCATTCGTTTTTCCTTACATAGATTCCCTCATGCTTAGGTAAGCATGATACAAATTCCTTCAAAGTGAAGTTACATTCATAGAAGTGTTATTTTGAGGAAAAAATGTTGCGGTCAGAGAACATACTTTCCCAACTTTCTTACATTCTCTACCTTCATCTTAAGTCTGTACTGATGTGGAAGTGGATACAGCTTCATTCACAAGCCTTTTGTTATGTGGTTCTTTCTGCTTCTTAAAGTCCTATGCTTCTTCATAGTTTGTGGGGTGCAGAAAAAGCAGTGCTTAGAGGGAACTTTATAGCATTGAATGCATTCATTAGAAAAGAAAACGATCCAATATTAATAATCTAAGTGTCCAGTTTGGGAAGTGCAGCAATATCACCTTTTTATTTTTTTATCATTCATGGCTCTTCTTGCTTCAAATGAGCATAACATCCACTTTGGTAGCTTCATAACTAGGAAATGGGATAGTGATACAGCACTTGATTTATCATGGGGACAAAACAATACCCCAATAATAAACCCTGGAAACTTCAGTCTTCTGAAGGATAAGAAAGGTGCAGCTTTCAATCATGCACAAGTGAGTTGGCTCCAGAACAAAGGCCAAAATTGCAACACAGGTAATCCTGAACACTTCGTTTTTGACTGATTATTTTTGTTCTACTTTTTTTCTTCTATTTATTTGGATGAGATGCACTATTTAATATTCTTTAAAGTTTACCAGGGAAATTATAACACTTTTGCTTACCTTTCCAAATCTGCACTTAATATTTTTATTGACTCTGCCAAATAATATATTTTAAAATATTTTATACCCTGTATTAGTCAGCAAAAGAGGTGCTGATGTAAAATACCATAAATTTGTTGGTCTATTTAAAAGGTATTTATTTGGGGTAGAAGCTTACAGGTACCAGGCCATAAAGCATAAGTTTCTTCCTTCTCCAAAGTCTGTTACCCCATCTTGGAGCAATACAGCTGCCGACATTAGCCTGGGTACAGCTTTCTTGGGTTCCTCTCTTCCCAGAGCTGAATTTCTATCTGAGATCAGCCCATTTGTTTCCTCCACATGGTCAGCTGTAGAATATGAGGCTCTCTAAGGTATGTCTCTCTCCACAAGGCCAGCTGTGAACTATCAGGTGAACAGATTCAATCTTTTCCTCATGGCCTTCTGTCCTTGCTCATCAGAACTCCATCATCAAAAACTGTTCCCCCTCTGTACTTTGCCATGTCTTTTTTTGTTTGAGACCTTACACACCAAGGGGCAGGGTTCAACACCCTACTGACTGTGGCCCTTTCAACACCCTTATCATAACTTAATCATGCACAGATTTACAGAAAACTTTACAAGCATAATCCAATGTCTATTTTTGGAAATCATAACGATATCCATCTGCTACATATCCATTTACCCATCTTATGCTATATATTATTTTACAGTGTATTTTAACAATTTATTGATACCTTAGGCCATGGATATCATCATTACTTTATCCATTCAATAGTCATTTAGATATATGAATTTAATTAACAGATGTTGTTCTTCAATCCATCCTGAATCTTGTACCTTCTGAGATTATTTTCTTTCTGCCTGAAGAATATTCTTTTACACTTCTTTTAAAATGAGTTGGTGCTAGGACACTTTATGAGTTTTTACTCATCTTTAAAATTATTTATTTCTCTTCTTCCTGAAGGATTGAGATGAATTTAATATCAGGCCCACTAAGATACCCACTGCTTTTGAGAGCAACTTTAGGGTTGAATTTCTCCATTCTGTAGTAGAGTAATCAGTTCTGTAGAGAAGAAATTATGAGGTTTCATTTGAACACCCTGATGCCTGCCCCCCATCCACCAGGCAAAATCTGTGCTTCTGGCTCTAGGAAAAGGAATAATGGCACACTTCTCTGAGTTACACACGTGATTTTGGAGTTAAGTTTTGGTGGAGAAAGCACAGTATATTGAGTTCTTCCTGGGACCATACTAGGGACCAGTGCAATGGTGGTCAGCACACCATTTTGCTCAATGATGGCCACACCCAAGGTACAGCCACTGCTTCATGAGTTACCACTTCTTCTGGACTTAGGAGACCCCTCCTTAACCCTGTGCCCTGGCTTAATGCACTTGTTTGAGGCCTGAGTTAACACAAGAAAAGTATGTTCTTACTAACCCATTTCTCTGTGTGTAAGCCTTTTGTATGTAGGACATTTTGGCTAAATTCAGATAAGGGACCTTTCAATTAGGTCACATTTTGTTAGGTTGCTTTAGTTTAGTTAAGGGCCTCTGATTAGATTTCAGGCACCAAGATGGACCCCAGTCATTGTGCTGAAATCTTACATACATGGAACAAACAGAGAACAATTGCTGCTATGTTTACCCTGCCATGAAGGAGAAGGCTCCAGGATCTCCTACATCTGTGGAGAGACACAGAAACCCTGAGAGGCTGAGGGAGAGGCCAGAGGCTGGAGTCGTGGAGCAGATTGAAGCTGAAGACATCCAGGCCAAAGGATAAGGGAGAGGTGTGAACAATTGTGTCTGATGGCCCACTGCTGAACTCAGGGACATAGTGAGTTTGAAGGAGAAGGCAGAGAGAGACAGGCAGGCTGAACATTTTACCTTGGGAAGAGTCCAGCAGCAGCTGACCCTGGTTAAGACAGCATTTTTGATGATGCCTTGATTTGGACATTTTCACAGCCTCAGAATTGTTAGTTTAACCCTAGTAAGATCCAATAAACGTCAACTTATTTCTTGTATTTTGCATTAGCAGCACTTGGCAAACTCAAACAGCTAGGGACATAGGTTTAGAGAGCTGCACTGTTCCCAAATGACAGTGTGATGCTGCTGCCCAGTGAATTCACCAGAAAACCGTGGTTGTCTTCAGACAAGGCAGGAAAGAGTTGTCATAAGATGGAGGGGGAAGTCCTCTTGGGCAGCACGGCCTGCAAGACAAGGAGTCAGGCAGGGGAGTCATAAGGTTTGGGGACTAGTATAAATTCACAGATGCCACAGTATGATGTACCTGCCTCAGGCAGGTGTTGGCCAGGTGTGCAGGGTGAGATAAAAGCATGGGACCTGGGGTCTTGTGCACAGAGGATTCAGGGCACAGAGAGGAGACTATCTGCTCCTGCACCTTTTGCCATTCCCTCCTTCCCTTGACCTCCAGCGTTGACCATCTGAGGAGGGTGCTCTTACTGTACCTCTCCTGGTTCTCAGGCACATACTCTTGTCTCCTGCTTTCAGTTCTACATTCACCTTCTCCAATCTTGGGGCAGCAAAAGAAAGAGAAATGCCAAGATTAAACCTGTTGGTGACAGAAAGGAAATGTCAAAACTCACATTACAACATTGGCTACAGCAATAACATCACTAGAATGAGCATCATTAGGACAGTGACCCTAATGAATAGTACAGAAATCCCAGAAAGTTCTGGGACCTAGGGCTGACAAGAATAGAAGTGAGGTTATGAGAGAGTGCAATGTTTGCAGAAAACCTCAGAAGGTGCCGATGCCAGATATTTCTCAGACTAATTTAATACTAAATTTTCAACATATTTTTCACAGTGTTGAAATGATGAAAACTTCTTCAATCCCAGAGGAGAACGGAGGAGTTGGATGGGAAGAAGCTGATGAATAGCTTAAGAAGCTGGAATGTAACACGTGTTCACTGCCACTACCCAATCCAGAGAGGGAATGTCCCTTTTTGGAACCAAACTCTCAGAACCACAATGAAAACCATCATCATAGGTTCTGGATCGGAAAAGGAGGACAGGGAGAAAGCCCTGCTCAGGACTCACAGCCTCAGTTAGTGGTGTGAGTCACAGTGGCAGGTCTTCACTGGGGAGTAAACAGCAGAAAGTCCATCTCCTCTTGTGTTGCTAACAGCCCTCTAACCAGACACGTGTAGAGAGCAGTGAGGCCTTCATATGTTTGAAACCATGCTCCTCGTGTTCTGTGATAACTCTTGCCAAGGGTGGCCTCCACCCATCCAGGCAGCATGGGAGGTTCCCAGGGGTGAGAGCAGTTTTCCTTTATGGGCGACTGTGTTTGCAAAGTGTGAGGGGAAGTGACCACGCAGTAATGTTGCAGATAAAAATTAATATCTTCAATTCAACCACTCTGTATGATTTCATTGTGTACTATATTCATAATTTCTTTTAAATTATAACCAAATTATCCATGCAAAGAGTATAAAAATAATGTATGTCTGTTATAGCAAACAGTAAAGTTCCTTCTCTAGTCTCAACCACCTTCCTCAGAATTATCTGCATTGGCAGATTTTCTTGGGTACACATTTCTGTTTGTAAATACATGCATTCTCTGGTTTGATCCATCCAACACCATGTCACATATGAGAAAAATATTCGAGTACAACTTAAAAATATAAATAAATTTTCTAACTTCTTAAAATACTTGAGATTAGAAGTATATCACCTTATTATGAAAGGATCATTTCTGATTTAAAATAATAAGGAAAATTGGAGTTAAGTAGAAAGCAGGCAACTGTAGTTCAGTGGCTGTTAAACTTGAATCCACATCAGAATCCGGTTAAGAAACTGAAAAAATATAAATCATTGGGGTGCCTTATAAGAAAATGATACAGGAGAGAGGAAAGTTGGCATTGGTTTAGGAGGGTACACACTGACTAGTTCCCTGGGGATGGCCAAGAGTGGGCGGTTTCCTGCACAAGGGTTTGTGCTGTGGGCACACAGAGTGAGAAGCTTGGGTTACTTAGCAGTGGGCAGATCAATGGCGTGGTGTAATCGGTGGAGATTCTTGAGTTTTGAGCCTGCCTGTGGTGGTTAACACAGACAGCTGAGCCACACCCACAGGGACAATGGCTGGTTTGAACAATGAATCCTGTAACCATGACTCATGCTCCCGGTTTGAGGCAGCATCCTCTGAGGATGGGAGGGCTCTGACAGAAGGTATAGAGTTTTAACTTCTGTGGATTTGGTTGCCTGGAGCCCCTCATAGATTCGGGGATCAGATAAGCTGGCTAGCAACAGCGCCAGACTGAGGGTGGAGGGGAATGTGCTGAGGAAACCTGATTTATCCAGCAGCCTGCTGGCACTGAGGCCTGACCTCAGAGAGGGCAGAGTCAACTTATTTTATCGCTCTGCCCTGACAAGCATCATAGCATCAATCCCCTGGGGGGCATGGAAGTGAGAAGGGCTTGATTAGTTTCCACGAGCCTATTTAGGGTCCCATCAGTGAAGGGGGTGATCTAGCAAAGGACATCATTTGGGTCCTTTATATCAACAACAAAAAAAAGAGAAGACAGTCAATTTTAAAAATGAATTACGGTTCTTAATTCAGTTTAATACCAAAAATCTGCCTCAAAACGTGCAGAGAGAACCTGGAAGGGAAATTAATAAACACAGGCAGGCTGAGACGATCTGCAAGGACCCTAGAAGGAACATTTCATCCTTAGCCTTGTTTGACTGCTTGCTGGTGTGGTTGTTTGGTTTTTCTCTGTTTATTTATTTTTTTTTTGTCTCTTGCTTTTCTTTCCTCTTTCCCCCCCCTTTCTGTTTTCCTTCATTTTTTAAAAATTAGGTGATACTAGCTTAACTCTTCTTTGCTGTTCTGCTTCTTCACGGATTTCCCTTTCTCTGTCTATATTGATATTGTATCCCAAGCTATCTCTTTTCATTCCTTCATCTCTCTGCCTTCTGTTTTCTGTTGTGGTTCTTAGACACCATGCTTTTTCATTAGCGACAACTTAAGGGTGCCAATTTCTATTCTATCTATTTTGTTTACTTCTTATTTAAGTAATATTAACTTTTTCCTTTTAACCCTTTCTTTACTCTTTCTCTCCCTCCTCATCATTCTGGCCTTCTAATCGTTATATATATATTCCACTATGTGGTTTCCCAGGCCATTGTAGGCACTCCACTTTTATTCCTATTACTGTACACTGCCTACACAAGTTAAATATTCATTTCACTAAGTCCTATTTGGCTTCTCTTGTAACTTTCATCAATATTACTATTATCCTTCTTCCTTTTTCACATCTTTCAGTCCCTCTTGCACAAATTTTTTGCCTTCAAGATAACATAGAAAGAAGCAAGGAAACCAAATAAGAAGGAAAAGTGTCAGAGAGAAAACTTAACACACATACAGAACCACCAATTAAATACAACATAAGAGGAGAGAGAGAAGCTAAGCAACTGAATAAACCCAGCAAAATAAAATGATGACTAGAGGCCAATGAAAAATTACAAACCACACTGAGAAACAGGAAGACACGGACCACTCCAATGAACAAACTAAGACCCAGGAATATAGGCAGAATATCGAACAACAAATAAAAGATTCCAAAACAAATATCATGAACCAACTTAATGAAGTGAAGGATAAGATTAAAGATATAAAGAGGAAACAGGGAGAACATAGTGAAGAAATTGTAAATATATGCAAAAAGATAACAGATATGATGGTGATCAATGGCACAATCGAAGAAATCAAAAGGATGCTGGATTCACATAACAGCAGATTTAAACAGGCAGAAGAAAGAATTAGTGACATGGAAGACAATACAGCTGAAATCAAACAGATAGTACAACAGATAGACCAAAAAAAATTTAAAAATCCAGCAGGAACTCGGGGATTTAACTGACAACACACAACTCACAATCATTCGCATTATGGGCATCCCAGAAAGAGAAGAGAAGGGAAAGGGAACAGAAGGAGTGTTGAAGGTAATAATAGTTGAAAACTTCCCAACCCTATTGAGAAAGATGGATGTGCAGATCCAGGAAGCAAAGCACACCCCAAACAGTATAAATCCCAACAGGCCAACTCCAAGACATATACCTGTCAAAATGTCCAATGTCAAAGACAAAGAGAAAATACTCAAGGCAGCAAAAGAAAAGAGAACCATCACATACAGGGGACGCACAATAAGATTAAGTGCTGATTTCTCAACTGAAACCATAGAGGAAAGAAGACAGTGGTATGACATACTCAAAGTACTAAAAGAAAAAAACTTCCAGCCATGAATTCTGTATGCAGCAAAACTGACATTCAAAAATAATGGAGAGTTCAAAATATTCACAGATAAACAGAAATTAAGAGAGTATATCAATAAGAAACTGGTACTTCAAGAAATACTAAAGGAAGTTCTACAAGTTGAAAGGAAAAATCAGGAGTTAGGAGAGTTTAAAAAAAACTAAAAAAAAACAAAAGAGAAACAAAACAACATATGACATACCTTAATCCAAAGAAAATATGGCTGAAGTAAGAAATTCATTGTGAGTAATAACACAGAATATTAATGGATTAAATTCACGGCTCAAGAGACACAGGTTGGCAGAATGGATAAAGAAATATCATCCATCTATATGCTGTCTAAAAGAAACCCACATTCGACCCAGAGATTCAAGGAGGCTGAAAGTAAATGACTGGAAAATAATTATACAAGCTAACAAAAGTCATTAAAGTGCAGGAGTAGCTATTCTAATATCAGACAAAATAGTCTATAAATGCAAAACTATTTTAAGAGACAAAAATGAACACTATATTAGTAAATGGGGTAGTCTCCCAAGAAGAGTGAGCAATCATATACATTTAAACAACTAATCGGGGTGCTTCAAAATTTATGAGGCAATTTCTGGAAAAGCTAATTTGAGAAATAAATGCCTCAACAATTATAGCACTGGAGTTTAATACACAACTATCATCATTAGACATAACATCTGGACAGAGAATCAACAAAGAAACAAAGGCTCTCAACAATACATTAGAGAGAGGCGGCCAAGATGGCATTAGTGTAGGAGGGCGCACACTGCAAGCTCCCAGAGCAAAGCAGATTGGGGACAGGGTCCTGCCCGGGGTCTGTGCTGTGCACGCGTGGAGTGAGAGGCTTGGGACAGCTGTCTGCGCGGATCAGCGGCGTGGACCTAACGGTGGAGATTCGTGAGTTTTGAGGCGGCCGGTGGAGGTTGGCACAGGCGGCTGAGCCCCGCGGTTAAGAAAAAATAAATTAAACGGCCATTTGGAGCCGCGGGCGGGGCGAAAAACTTTTATTTCCTGGGGATCTGGCTGCCTGGTGCCCCTTGGACCTTGTGTGAACAGTGCAAACGAGCTAATCAGCACCTGGTGAACCGGAGGGGGGAATTTGGTGGGGGAATGGAGCTGATTTCCCTAGCCACCCAGGGATAAGACCCGGGGCCGCTGCGGAGCCAGGAGGAAGGGACACTTCCCAAAAAAGGGAGGGTTCGGTTGGAAGACAGGGAAGGGTATTTTATATTTTTAGACATTGATCTGGCTGCCTGCACCGCCCCATAGCTTTGGGGAGCAGATAAGCTGACCTGAAGCAGCATTAGGCTGAGAGCAGACGCGAATCTGCACTCAAACTGATTTACTGAGCAGCCCGGTGACGCTGGAGCTCGGCGCCAGAAGGGGCGGAATCCGCTATCTTTAGCACTCCTCACTGACTAACATCAGAGCTTCAGATAACCTGGGGAGTCCGGAAAGTGAGACGTGCTTGATTAATTTCCACGGGCCCAGCTAGGGTCCCTTCCATAAGGATGTTGGTCTAGAGGAGGAATTATTTTGGGTCCTGCATTTGGCTAAAAAAAAAAAAAAAAAAAAAAAGGTGTGGGCTCACCAAATGAAAAAAAAATTCTTTTTAATTTAGTTTAATAGCTAAAAGCTGCTTCAGGACCTGCATATAGAACCCTGTGGGGAAATTCATTGATAAACACAAGTAGGCAGGAAGGATCCACGTGGACCCTAGGGGAATCATTGACCCCCCCTTAGCTCTGTTTGACTGCTTGCCTGTGTGGATCTTTGGTTTCTTTCTGTTACTTTCTGGTCTATTGCTATTATTCCAGTTTTACTCCCCCCTTCCTTTTTCCTTCTATTTTTTTTTTAAATAGGTGCTGCCAGCTGGTCGCTTATTTGCTGGGCTTCTTATTCAGTAATTTCCCACTCGCTGTATATATTGATTCTGTATTACAAACTATCGCTTATCCTTCCTGCATCTTTCTGCCTTCTGTTTTCTGTTGTGGCTCTTAGAGACAACATTTTTTCATAGGACCAAAACTTAAGGGTGTCAATTTCTATCCCAACTATTTCATTTTCTTCTTCTTCTTTTTTCTTTTTTTTTTATTAGTATTAACTTTTTCCTTTCAGACCTTTCTCTATTATTTCTCTCCCTCCTCATAATTCTAGCCTTCTAAATTAGTATATATATATATATATTCCTCCATTTGTTTTCCCAGTCCATTGTAGGAACTCCATATTTTTTCCTCGTACTCTACACTGCCTACTCAAGTTAAATATTCATCTCATTAAGTCTCATTTTGCCCCTCTTCTAACTTTTATCAATATCTATTATCCTTCTGCCTTCCTTACATCTTTTGATTCCTCTGGCCCTAACCTTTTGCATTCAAGGGAACATAGAAAGAAGCAAGGAAATAAAATAGGAAGATAAACTGCCAAAGAGAAAACTTAACTCACAAGCAGAACCAACAGCTAAATAAAATTATAGAGCATAGAGAAAAGCTAATCAACTGAACAAACCCATCAAGATAATATCATGACCAGAGGGCAACAGAAAAATACAAATGACCCTGAAAAACTGGAAAACATGGACCAGTCCAGTGCACAAAATAAAAACCAGGAAGCAATGCAGTACATCGAACAACTAATCAAAGCTATCCAAACAAATATCATGGACCAACTTAAAGAACTGAAGGAAGACATTAAGGATATAAAGAAGACACTGGGAGAACATACTGAAGAAATAGCTAACACACCTAAAAAGATAATGGATATGATGGTGAACAAAGACACAAGTCAAGAAATGAATAAGACGCTGGACTTACATGGCAGCAGAATTGAACAGGTAGAGGAAAGAATTACTGATATGGAAGACAATTCAGTTGAAATCAAAGAGATTGTAGAAAAGATAGACAAAAAAGATAGAAAAAATCCAGTATGGTCTCAGGAAATAACCGATAATGCAAGACGCACAAACATACGCATTATGGGCATCCCAGAAGGAGAAGAGAAGGGAAAGGGAACAGAAGGAGTATTGAAGGAAGTTATGGCTGAAAATTTCCAACTCTATTGAGAGAGATGGATGTGCAGATCCAGGAAGCACAGCGCACCCCAAACAGTATAAATCCCAACAGGCCAACTCCAAGACATATACTTGTCAAATTGTCCAATGCTCAAGACAAAGAGAAAATACTCAAGGCAGCAAGAGAAAAGAGAACCATCACATATAAGGGAAGCACAATAAGATTAAGTGTTGATTTCTCAGCTGAAACCATGGAGGCAAGAAGACAGTGGTATGACATAGTCAAAACAATAAAAGAAAAAAACTTCCAGCCACGAATTCTCTATCCAGCAAAATTGGCATTCAAAAATGATGGAGACTTCAAAATATTCACAGATAAACAGCAATTCAGAGAGTATGTCAATAAGAAACCAGCAGTTTAAGAAATACTAAAGGAATCTCTACAAGTTGAAAGGAAAAAACAAAGGAGAGAGAGTGGGAGGAGAGTTTAAAAATAACTGAAAACTGAAAAAGAGAAACAAAACAACATATGACATACATTAACCGAAAGAAAAAATGACTGAAGTAAGAAATTCGTTATGAGTAATAACACTGAATGTTAATGGATTAAATTCACCAATCAAAAGACACAGATTGGCAGAATGGATAAGAAAATATGATCCATCTATATGCTGTCTAC
>JAKSZT010029250.1:857665-922186 GCA_026826555.1 Tolypeutes matacus | reverse complement strand
AGGAAAAAAATACCATTTACAATAGTAAACAAAAGAATCAAATACCTAGGAATAAATTTAACTAAAGATGTAAAGGACTTATATACAGAAAACTACACAACACTGTTAAAGGAAATCAAAGAAGACTTAAATAAATGGAAAAATATCCCCTGTTCATGGATGGGAAGACTAAACATCATCAAGATGTCTGTCCTACCCAAACTAATCTACAGATTTAATGCAATCCCAATAAAAGTCAACACTATATTTTTTAAGGAACTGGAAAAACTAACCACAAAATATATTTGGAGAGGCAAGAGACCCCGAATTGCCAAAGATATATTGAAAAAGAAAAATGAAGTTGGAGGTATCACAGTACCTGACTTTAAAACATACTACAAAGATACAGTGATCAAAACTGCGTGGTATCGGCACAAGGAGAGACCTACTGACCAATGGAACCGGATTGAGAGTTCTGATATGGATCCTCGCATATAGAGTCATCTGGTATTTGACAAGGCCACGAAACCCACTCAGTTGGGAGAGAGTGGCCTCTTTAACAAGTGGTGCTTGGCGAACTGGATATCCATATCCAAAAGAATGAGAGAAGAATACCATCTCACACCTTATACAAAAATCAAATCAAGATGGACCAAAGATCTAAATATAAGAGGGAAAACCATAAAAACCTTGGAAGATAATGTAGGGAAGCATCTACAGGACCTTGTAATAGGAAATGGTTTCATGAACTTCACAGCCAAATCACGAGTAGCAAGATAAAAAATTGATAAATGGGATCTCCTCAAAATTAAAAACTTCTGCACCTCTAAGAATGCAAACTACACAATGGGAAAAAATATTCGGCAACCATATATCTGATAGGAGCCTAATATCCTTCATATATAAAGAAATCCTTCACCTCGAAAATAAAAGGACAAACAACCCATATAAAAAATGGGCAAGTGACCTGAAAAGACACTTCTCCAAGGAAGAAATACAAATGGCTAAAAAGCACATGAAAAAATGCTCAACATCACTTGCTATCAGGGAAATGCAAATCAAAACTACAATGAGATACCATCTTACACCCATCAGAATGGCAGCTATTAAAAAAACAGGAGACACTAAATGTTGGAGAGGATGTGGAGGAATAGGAACCCTCATCCACTTCTGGTGGGACTCTGGTATGGTCCAGCCACTGTGGAAGACAGTTTGGCGGTTCCTCAGAAAACTAGCAAAAGATCTTCCGTATGATCCAGCAATTCCACTGCTGGGTATTTACCCAGAAGAACTGAAAACAAAAATACAAACAGATATATGCACATCAATGTTCATAGCGGCATTGTTCACCATTGCCAAAAGTTGGAAACAGCCCCGGTGCCCATCAACAGACGAATGGATAAGCAAAATGTGGTACATACATACAATGGAATATTACTCAGCTGTAAGAAGGAACAAAGTGCTAACACATGGAATAACGTGGATGAATCTTGAAGACCTTATGTTGAGTGAAGCAAGCCAGGCACTGAAGGATGAACAGTATATGACCTCACTGATCTGAACTGAGGAAAGTGAGAAGTCTCTGAGAACCATTGTCTGAAAGATAGGTTAACAAAAGAGAGTAAGAGAAGAGCAGGCTTTGAGCCATCACCCATATGGACATAATCTATGGTAAAGGGATAGAGTGTGGTTGCATGTTGGGGGATGGGGCAGATGAGTGGTGGTGTGCCTGGGTTTGGTGGTGCAGCACTGGGGGGTGGGTGGATTAGGAAGGGCTGGTTCAAATCCCCAGTGCATGTAACTGTGAATCTTGACATTCCATGGGTTGGGAGAGGGGGGTATCATGGGCCCTGGGGGGCTGGGGAGAAGGGAACAGTCAAGATCTAATGGGTTGTTTGGTGGTCATGGGGAAGGTTTTTCATTACCTTACAGTAATGGACACAGGACATGGTAAATATCATCAAAATTATTCAACTGTATCATCTAAATTGTAAACTATACTGTAAATCACTGACAATGTTTATTTGCTATATTTTGATATCTGCATAACAGTTATAACAATGCTAACAACCAAAAAAAATGGGGGGCGGAGTTAAAATTGTGTGGGGAAGGGGGTTGGTTTGGTATCGGGGAGTCTCTGGCACTCCGTGTGTGACTTTGCTGTGACCTAAACTTCTTTGAAAATTAAATGAAAAATTTGGAGATAATGGGGATTGAGAGGAGGAAGGTGTTATGGCACACCAGACATCCGATAACACAGTGATAAAGGGAGGGAAAAAAGAAAAGAGAAAGGAAAAAAAAAAGAATATATATATATATGTATATATATATATATATTTTTTTAAAGGCATTTCCTTTGCTTTTTTGCCCATTTTTTGAATGTCCCAATCCACTAATTATATTTTATTTTGTTTTGTTCTTTGTTTGATTATTTGTTTTTTTTCCTTCTCTGTCTTTTTTTCTTTTTCCCCTGAGTTTCCTTATGTTTGTCTCTTGCATGTACGCATATCACACTTGTTTCTTTTTCCTAGCAAGTATATTTGATTATTTTATGGACTAAATGTTCATGGAGGATTTGGATCACAGAAGGGTTACAATGGGTACTGCAGGGGATTATTGGGGGGGGGTTTGTGGGGACTGGTTCATCTGAATATACATGAAAGATATACAAAATCATTCAAAGGATCGGGGGATGGGGCATGGTCATGATGGGTGGATAATCACACAATAAATGAGGGAATCTGAATTCCTAGCCTGGAGAGCTCTTTCACAGTCTCCAAGGGAGCAACAATAGTTCTCTGAGTGTAGGGACAGTGCCTGTCAAAAGAGGATGACCCACTGATGTTTTTTTGTTTTTTTGTTTTTTTTTAAATTGATGTCTACCCTTTTGAGTCTTTGCTCTTGTAAATGAGACTTAGCCTGCAGTTGTGGGGTGCCTAAGGGTTGTCACCTGAGAGCCTCCTTGTTGCTCAAATGTGGCCTCTCTCTAAGCCAAACTCAGCATATAATTGCATTACCTTCCCCCCAACGTAGGACATGACTCCCGGGGATGAGCCTCCCTGGCAACGAGGGATTAATACCAAGTGCCAACTGGCAGCTTTGCACAGTGGCAGTATCGTAGCCAATGAGGTTTATCCGAGGCATGATTATTGCTAATTGAAAACTTTTCCCAAGTGCCAACTGGCAACACAACTGGAAAAGACCTTGAATAAAAGGGGGAAATGGTAAAGACAAATGAGTTCAAGTGGCTAAGAGACTTCAAAGAGAGTCGGGAAGTCATCCCAGAGGTAACTCTTACGCACACCTCAGTAGGAGCTCATTGAACATCTAAGTGCCTATCACCGCACTCAGTGGGGTCCTGAGAACTCCGGAGACACCCTGGTCCTATATAAGGGGGGATAGCCCCAGAGACTGATGCCTTATCAGTGGGTTCTATTTTGGAATCTGTGCTCCTGAGAGTGACAGAATTAGACTCAAATAAGTCCTCCCTGCACATGGTTCACCAGTCCCTTCTATTCAAACCTATATGCAATGCTGGAGTTTTTAGGTATACTTCCAGAGACTGGAGCCTCCCGCCTACCTATGTGCCAGGTGTTCATGAAATCTAGGTGGAGCTGCAACTCCTACCCTACAGCTCAATGGATTCATCCAAGTCACCTGGTGAGGAGACAATGATGGGAAATGGACATCCCAGGGAATGGAGAGGGCCTGCATCTGCAGGCAGGATCATCCCACCCACCATATCCATGGGTTCTAAGCCCTCTCTCACTTGGAGTTGGAGTGGACATCACCATCCCAGTCCCCTCAGGATTGGGGGAAGTACTATGGACTAGAGTGGACTTGATGGTATTCTCTTGTTCACATATGGTGATTCTAGCAATGCAAGAAATTATAGCAATGAGGTGGAGCCAGTGGCCACTTGACACTTTTGGGGTAGGGAGGGGACGAGCAGTTGAAATACAGTGGCTTCTTTGGGAGTTGGAGGTTGTCCTGACTACTGTTGTGGCAACGGATGTAGGCCATTTTCAATCAGCACACACCACTCAGAACTGAGTGGGAGAGAGTGTGGTCTACAGTGTGAACTGTGGTCTATGGTTGGTGGCAAGGCTCCAGGATGTGTAAGTTCATTGAGGGTGGTGGGCCACACTGTGGGAGATGTTTGTATGGAATGTGATAGGAGGTGGGCAACATGGGAATCCCAGTGGGTTCCGTGTAATATTTTGGGTAATCTAAGCACCTCTTAAAATATATATGTGTATATATATATATATATATATATATATATATATAAACAACATTTTTGTAAGCAAATACACATATATGCATATATATTTATATATCATTTTGCAAATTGTGAGAATTTTGATTTTTACCCATAATTAAAAAAAATAGAAAAAAAAAAAAGAAAATAAGCCTTGCCAAAAATTAGAAAAAAAAAAAAAAAACTATACATTAGAGGACCTGGACTTAATTGACATAAACAGAACAATAAACCCAAATACATCAGGATTTACATTCATCTCGATTGCACATGGATCATACTCCATGATAGACCACATGCTGTGCCACAGAAAAACTCTCAGTGAATTCAGAAAGATTGAGATTATACAACGTAATTTCTCTGATGATAATGGAATTAAATTGGAAATCACTAAGGCCAGAGAAACAGGTTAGGCACAAGGATATAGATGATAAACAACACACTCTTAAACAAACAGTGGGTCAAGGAAGAAATCTCAAAAGAAATCAGTAACTACCTTGAAACTAATGAAAATGACAACACAACATATCTAAACGAATTTTATGCAGCCAAAGCTGTCCTGAGATGAAAGTTCATACCCATAAATACATATATTAAAAAAGATGAAATAGCTAAAATTGAAGACCTAACTGCACAATTGTTGAAATGGAAAACAAAAACGAACTAAACCTAAAGGAAGTAGAATGAACTAAATAACAAAGATTAGAGCAGAAGTAAATGAAATAGAGAATAAGAAAGCACTAGAAAAAATGAACAAAACCAAAAGCTGGTTCTTGGAGAATATCAATAAAATTGACAAACCCTTAGCCAGACTAGCAAAGAAAAAGAGAAAAGAGAAAAAGGAATGAGGAAAGGGATATCACTACTGACCCCACAGAAATGAGCATCATAAGAGGATACTTTGAAAAATTATATGCCAACAAGAATGATAATTTAGAGGAAATGGACAAGTTTCTTGAAACTCACAAACAGCCTACATTGATGAAAGAAGGAATTGATGAACTCAACAGTCCAACCATGGTAAAGAGATAGACTCATTCATCAAAAACCTACCAACTAAGAAGAGCCCAGGACCAGATGGCTTAACAGCTGAATTCTACCAAACATTCCAGAAAGAGCTAACAGCAATTCTACTTAAGCTCTTCCAAAGAAAAGAAATAGAAGGAATATTGCCTAACTCATTCTATGATGCCAACATTACCCTAATACCAAAACCAAACGAAGATAGCACTAGAAAGGAAAATTACAGATCAATTTCTCTAATGAACCTAGATGCTAAAAATCCTCTACAAAATACATGATAATAGCATTCAATTAAGTATCAAAATGATTATACACCCTGACCAAGTGGGTTTCATCCCAGGTTTGCAAGGATGGTTCAATATAAGAAAATCAATCAATGTAATACACCACATAAACAAACAGTAAGAAAAAAAACACATGATCATCTCTGCAGATGCAAAAAAAAGCATTTGACAAAATACAGAATTCTTTCTTGATAAAAACCCTGCAACAGATAGGAATAGAAGGAATTTTTCTGAATATGATAAAGGGTACATATGAAAAACCCAAAGCTAACTCATCTACCATGGTGAAATCATAAAGCCTTCCCTCTGAGATTGGGAAAAAGACAAGGATGCCCACTATCACCACTCTTATTTAACGTGTCTTAGAAGTACTTGCTTGAGCACTGAGTCACGAAAAGGTTGTAAAAGGCATCCAGATTGGAAAAGAAGAATTAAAAATTTCATTATTTGCAGATGACATGATCCTATACATTGAAAGCCCAGAGAAAGCTTCAACAAAGCTTAGGGAACTTATAAAGGAGTTCAGGAATGTTGCAGGCTACAAGATCAATGCTCAAAAATCAGTAACATTTCTTTACACCAATAATGAGCAGAGGAGGAAATCAAGAAAAAAATGCCATTTACAATAGTAAATAAAAGAATCAAATATCTAGGAATACATTTAAATAAAGATGTAAAGGACTTATATAAAAAAAATCTTCACAACACTGTTAAAGAAAATCAAAGATTTAAATAAATGGAAAAATATTCCCTGTTCATGTATAGAAAGACTAAACATGATCAAGATGGCTATCTTATCCAAACTACTCTACAGATTTAATGCAATCCCAATAAAAATCAGCACTATATTTTTTAAAGAACTCGAAACACTACTACAAAATATATTTGGAAAGGTAGGAGACACTGAATTACTAAAGACATATTGAAAACGAAAAATGAAGTTGGATGTATCACATTACCAGACCTTAAATCATATTACAAAACTACTGTGATCAAAACTGCATGGTATTGGCTCAAGGATAGACCTACTGAACAATGGAATCGAATTTAGAGTTCTGATATAGATCCTCGCATATACAGTCATCTGGTATTCGAAAAGGCTACCAAGCCCACTCAGTTGGTAGAGATTGGCCTCTTTAACAAGTGGTGTTTTGAGAACTGGATATCCATATCCAAAAGAATGAGAGAAGAATACCATCTCATACCTTATACAAAAATCAAATCAAGATGGATTAAAGATCTAAATATAAGAGCCAAAACAATAAAGACGTTGCAAGATAATGTAGGAAAGCATCTACAGGACCTTGTAATAGGAAATGGTTTCATGAACTTCACAGCCACAGCACGAGCAGCAAGAGAAAAAAATAGATAAATGGGATTTCCTCAAAATTAAAAACTTCTGCACATCAAAGAATGTTATTAAGAAAATAAAAAGACAGCCTACCCAATGGGAGAAAATATTTGGCAACCATATATCTGATGAGCCTGATATCTTGCATATATAAAGAAATCCTACAACTTGAAAATAAAAAGGCAAACCACCCATTTAAAAAATGGGAAAGTGACATGAAAAGACACTTCTCCAAGAAAGGAATACCAAGGGCTAAAAAGCACATGAAAGAATACTCGACTTCACTTGTTATCAGGGAAATACAAATCATAACTACAATGAGATACCATTTACACCCATAAGAATGGCAGCTATTAAAAAACAGCAGACTCTAAGTGTGGGAGAGGATGTGGAGGAATAGGAACCCTCATCCACTGCTGGTGGGATGGTGGAGTGTTCCAGCCACTGTGGAGGACAGTTTGGCGATTCCTCAGAAAATTAACAATAGATCTTCCCTATGATACAGCAATTCCACTGCTGTGTAAATACCCAGAAGAACTGAAATGAAAGGCACGAACAGATATATGCACACCAATGTTCACAGTGACATTGTTCACCATTGCCAAAATTTGGAATCAGCCCTGATGCCCATCAACAGTTGAATGGATAAGAAAAATGTGGTACATAAATACAATGGAATATTACTCATCTGTAAGAAGGAATAAAGTGCTAACACACGGAATAATGTGGATGAATCTTGAAGACCTTATGTTGAGTGATGCAAGTCAGGCATTGAAGGATGAACAGTATATGAACTCACTGATTGGAACTGAGTAAAGTGAGCAGTCTCTGACAACCATTGTCTGAAAGTTTAACAAGGGAATGAAAGAGAAGTGTAGGCTGTGAGCCATCACCCATATGGACATAATCTATGGTAAAGGGATGGAGTATAGTTGCATATTGAAGGATAGGACAGATGGGTAGTGATATTACTGGGTTTGGTGGCACAGGGTTGACAGGTGGTTAGATTAGGAAGGGCATGTTGGAATACCCAGGGCATGTAACTATGAATCTTGTCATTCCATGAGTCAAGACAGGGGAATGTCATATACCCCAGAGGGAAGGGGAGGAAGGAACAGTTAAGATCAAATGGGGTATTTAGTAGTCATGACAAAGGTTTTTCATTATCTTACATTAATGGACACAGGACATGGTAAATATCATCAAAAATTATTAAACTGTACCGTCTAAAATGTAAACTAAAGTGTAAACCATTGACACTGTTTAGTTGCTATATTTTACTATCTGAATAACAGTTATAACAATGCTAACATCCATTTTTAAAATAGGTTTTAATATGGAGTGGGGAAGGGGGAGGGAGTTCAGATATGTGGGAGTCTCTAGTATTCCGTGTGTGACTTTGCTGTGACCATTAACATATTTGAAAATTAAATTAAAATTTGGGAGACATTGGGGAATGTGAGGGGTAAGGTGTCACGGTCCACTAGACATCTGATAATACAGTGATAAAGAAAAAAAAGAATATTTTTAAAAGAAATTTGATGTTTTTTTCCATTTTTTGAATGTCCCAATCTGCTAATTATATTTTATTTTTAGGTTACCAAATTTTTCCTCTGAGTTTCCTTGTATTTTTCCGTTGCATTTAAGCTTATTATTATTTCTTTACCCTATTCATTGTATTTGGTTATTATATGGGTTCCATGTTTAAGGAAGGTTTAGATCACAGAAGAGTTACAATGGGGGCTTCAGAGGATAATTGTTGGGGGGTGTCTGGGATGGGGGATTCATGGGAGTAAGTTCATCTGAATATACATGAAAGATATATGAAATTGTTCAAATGATCAAGGGATGTGGCATGGTCATGGTGGGTAGACAATCACTCAGTAAATGAGGGAATCTGAATTCCCAGCCAGGAGAGCCCTGCCACATTCTCCAAGGGGGCAGCAACAGTCCCATGAAGGCAGGAGCAGTGTATGGCAAAAGAGGATGGCTCAATGATGGGTTCTTGTGATTGATGATTAGCCTTATGAGTCTTTGCTCCTGTAATTGAATCTTAGCCTACTGTTATGGGGTGCCTAACAGTTGTCACCTGAGAGCCTCCTTGCTCAAATGTGACCTCTCTAAGCCAAACTTAGCATATGAATGCATTACCTTCCCCCCAACATGGTACATGACTCCTGGGGATAAACCTCCCTGGCAATGAGGGATTAATACCAAGTGCCAACTGGCAACATGATTGGAAAAAGACCTTGAATAAAGGGGGAAAAGGTAAAGAGAAATGAGTTCATGTTGCTAAGAGACTTCAAAGTGAGTCAGGAGGTCATCCCAGAGGTAACGCTTATTCAAACCTCAGTAGGATCTCATAGAACACCAAAGTGGATATCACCCCAAACAGAGGGTCTTCGGAGGGCTCTGAAGACACCCAGGTCCTACATAAGTGGAGATAGCCGCAGAGATTGATGACTTATTAGTGGGCTCTACTTTGTAATCTGTGCTCCTGAGACTGACAGAGTTGGACTCAAATAAGTCCTCCTTGCACATGGTCCATCAGTCCCTTCTATTCAAACCTATATGTGATGCTGGAGTTTTTAGGTGTACTTCCAGGGACTGGAGCCTCTGGCCTACCTATATACCAGGTGTATGTGGAATTTCGGTGGAGCTGCAGCTCCTACCCTAGAGCTCAATGGACTCATCCAAGTCACCTGGCGAAGAGATGACGATGGGCAACGGTCATCCCAGCGAATGGAGAGGGCCTACAGCTGCAGGCAGGATAAACCCATCCACTCTATCACTGGGATATAAGCCCTCTCTCACTTGGAGGTGGAGTGGACATCACCATCCCAGTCCCCTCTGGGTTGGGGGAAGAGCTATGGACTAGAGTGGACTTAATGGTATTCAGTTGTAGACATATTGTGATTCAAGCAATGGAAGAAATTAGAACAGTGAGGTGGAACCGGTGGCCACTGGACACTTTTGGGGCAGTGAGGAGAAAGGCAGTGGAAATACAGGGCTTTTTTGGGGGGACTTGGGGTTTGTCTTGAGTGGCAGTGCTGCGATGGATTTATCCCAGTTTACATCAGCATATAACATATTGAACTGTGTGGAAAAGAGTGTGGTCTACGATGTAGACTGTGGTCTATGCTTGGTGGCAAGGCCCCAGGATGTGCATATCCATTGCTGGTGATGTGCCACACTGATGAAGGATGTTTGGGTGGGATGAAGTGGGAAATGATGAAGGTGGGGAACATGGGAATCCCTGTAATTTCTGTGTAATATTTAGGTAATCTAAGCACATTTTAAAATATATATATATTTGTAAAGAAATAACATTTATGTGAACTAATGCACATATATGCATATATATTTATATATAATTTTATAAATATTAGTATGTATTGTGAAAAATTTGATTTTTACCCACAATAATAAAAGAAAAAAAAAGAAAGAAAATGCTGCAATAATGGGCAGCATTATTTTATAAATGGCAATTGTTCAATGCTTACCCAGAATGTCATGAAGAAGCAGTGAAAACAACCAGGATAATTTGAAATAATTGGAAAGCCCATCTTTACATAAAATAGGAGAAATCTCGAGTTCTGATGCATGAATCAGTGGTAACAAACTGAACACATATGGGTGTGGAAGTAGGTGTGGGAGGAGCAGATCTCAGAACAAACTGAAATTGCACTTTTCCTAGAGGAGAAAGGCATCCTGGATTGCATAGTCACAGCTGCTTCCTTAAAAGTTTGGCAACAAGTTGCACAGATTGGAGGTGAAGATTGTTTGGAGATTCACATTCATTATATTCACAGGGTTTCTCTTCCAATGAATGTTGTAATGTTTAATGAGATACTACTTCTGGCTGAAGGCTATTCCACATTCCTTACATATATAGGGTTTCCCTCCACTATGAATATTCTTATGGTCAGTGAGATTTGATTTGCTACTAAAGGCTTTCCTACATTCCTTACATATACAGGGTTTCTCTCCAGTTTGTCTTCTGTGGTGTGTAATGAGGCTTGATTTCTGAATTAAAACTTTCCCACACCCATCACATTCCTAGGCTTTCTCTCCTGTATGTATTCTCAATTGGTTAATGAGGTTTTCCTCCTGGTTGAAGGCTTTTCCACATTTATTGCATATTTTGCATTTTTCTCCAGAATGAATGCTCTGATGTTTAAGGAAATATTTGCATTGGCTGAAGGCTTTTCTGCATTCTTTACATCCATTTGGTTCACTATGAGTTTTTTCCTGTTCTATGAGTTATGATTTGTACCTAAAGGCTTTTTCACATGCCTTACATGTACAGGGTTTCTTTGCAGTAGGAAATCTCTTGTATATGAAATTTGTCATTTGAATTAAAGCTTTCCCACATATATATGATTTCTCTTCAGTAAGAATTTTCTGATGAATAAAGAGGGTTTCTCTCAGGTTGAAAACTTTCCCACATGTATGACATTTCTATGATTTTTCCCCTGTATGACTTTTTTAATGAGGAGTAAAAAATGACTGTATAGAGCAGACTACATTCAGGAAACTCGTATGATTTCTCTCTAGTTTGAATTTTCTCATGTTCCATGAGGTTTTGTTTCAGATGGAAGCATTTCCATGTTCATTACAATACTAACTAATGTATGAATATTTCATTGTCAATGATATTTAATGATTGGCTGAAGAATTTCCTATATTTCTTCCATACACTGGGTTTTACTCCTGCATGTTTCTTTGAGGGGACTCTAGCTTTCCCAAATTCATGAAATCCCAAATATTTTCTCTGAAAGATTAATTCTCAGGTATCTCATGAGGTTGAATTTCCAAGAAAACTTCACACTGATTACACTTAAATGGGGGACTACCATGTGGGCCAAAGTGGCAAACTCATTGTCTTCATTCTTTTTTCCTTACATAGATTCCCTCATGTTTATATAAGCATGTTGCAAATTCTTTCAAAGTGAAGTTACATTCATAGAAGTGTTATTTTGAGGAAACAATGCTTGCCATCACAGGACATATTTTCCCAACTTTCTTACATTCTCTGCCTTCATCTTAAGACTGTACTTTTGTGGAACTGGGTATAGCTTCACTCGCAAGCTTTTTGTTATGTGGTTCTTTCTGCTTCTCTAATATCCTATGCTTCTTCATAGTTTGTGCAGCAAAAGCAGTGGGAAATTTATAACATTGAATGTATTCATTAGAAAACAGGAAAGATCCAATATCAATCATCTAAGTATCCAATTTTGGAAGTGCATAAATATCTCCTCTTGTTTATTCTATCATTCTTGTCTCTTGCTTCAAATGAGCATCACATCTAGTTTGGTGTCTTCATAACTTGGAAATGGGGCAATGATACAGCACTTGATTTATAATGAGGACAAAACAACACCCCATAAATCAAACGTGGTTCTTTCATTCTTCTGAAGGATAAGGATGGTGCAGTTTCCAAAGATGCACGAGTAAATTGGCCCCAGAACAAATGCCTAAATGGCAACCCAGGAAATCCTGAACACTTTGTTTGGACTGACTCTTTTTGCTCAATTCTTTTTCTATTTATTTGGATGAGATGCACAATTTAATATTCTTTAAAGTTGACTGAGGAAATTATTATACTTTTCTTGCCTTGCCAAATCTGCACTTATTATTTGTTATTGACTTGCCAAATAATGTATTTTTAAACATTTTATATCATGTATTAGTCAGTCAAAGGGGTGCTGATGCAAAATACCATAAATATGTTCGTCTTTTAAAGGGTATTTATTTGGGGTAGAAGCTTACAATTACCAGGCTAGGAAGCATAACTTTCTTCCTTCACCAAAGTCTGTTACTCCAATTTGGAGCAAGACAGCTGCCAACATTTGCCAGGGTTCAGGCTTCTTCAGTTCCTCTCTTCTCATGGCTGAGTTTCTCTCTGGGACCATCTCCTCTGTTTACTCCACAAGGTCCACTGTACACTGTGAGGCTCTGTAAGCTTTGCCTCTCTCCACAATGCCAGCTGCGAACTGTCAGGTGAATCGCTGGTCTCTTTACCCCGGAGCCTTCTTTTGTTGCTCATCAGAAATCCAACCTCAAAAACTACTCCAACTCTGTCCTTTGCCTTGAATGTTTATGTCTAAGAACACACCCACCAAGGGATGGAGCACAAAGCCCTACTGACTCTGGCCCAGTCAATTCCCTTTTCATGCCTTAATTATGCCCAGATTAATAAACCAGTTTACAAGCAAAATCCAATATCTATTTATGGAATTCATAATGATATCAAACTGCTGCATATCCTTTTCCCCATATTATGCTATATATTATTTTATGGCACATTTGAACACTTTATTGATGTCCTAGGCTACGGATATCATTATTACTTTATCCATTCAATGGTCATTCATATATATTAATTTAATTAACAGATATTGTTCTTCAGTCCATCCTGAATTTTGAACCTTCTGAGATTATTTTCTTTCTGCCTGAAGAATATTATTTTACATTTCTTTTAAAGTGAATTGATGCCAACAAACATTATTAGATTTTACTCATCTGTAAAAGTATTTATTTCAATTCTTCCAGAAGGATTGAATTGAATTAAATCTCAGGGCTCTATGATTCCACTGCATTTGAGAGCTCCCTAAGGGTTGAATTTCTCCATCCTGTTTTAAATGTAATCAGTTGTTTGGAGAAGAAAATAGGGGCTTTCAATTTTACAGCCTGCTTTCTGCCCCTCCCACCCCCAGACCAAATCTGTGCACTCTGGCTCTGGGATGGGAATGATGGAACACCTCTCTGAGTTACACACCTGACTTTGGAGTTAAGATCTGGGGACCGAAAGCACAGTATATTGTGTTCTTCTTTGGACCATTCTTGGGAGCAGTTGGAAAGGAAAGAAGACCACACAAATTCTCCCCAGCAGGAACCCCAAGCTTATAAAATATGTGTGGTCGTTAGAAACACAGACACCCATCTGGGCCCAATGGGGGAATGGTGGGCATAATGGGGGAATGGCACCACTCATGCTGGGAAAAAATCAATCACGTCTGCCCCCTGCTGAGGTGCTAACAGTAAATATCCCCTTCTGTAACTCTGATTGCTTGCTTTGCTCAGAACCCTATATAGAAATGTATATGTTTAAACCTACCAATCCTGTCTCTTGGCATGCATGGGAAAGTTTGGCACATGTGGGAAGAAAGTCTATAAAGTCAGCAGCCTCCAGAATTTAGGCACGACTCTTACTAAAGAGCATGGCCCAACCGTTAATAACATTTCTATTAAATTTTTCTCCTGGGAGTTGTTATTTATAAGAAGTGTTCCATTTCATTCTGGATGACCCAGGGAGATAGACCAGAGCTAGCCACATTGACGCCCTCAGGGGGAAGGCCTCTGAGGAACATTCCTCAGCCTGAGTAGGTCCTCAGTCTGGCCAGAAACTCCACGGAAGATTATTAATTTGACCTAAGGAACCACAAGCTCTGTTCTGTTTTGGTAAGTTTGGATCCAGAGGAGGTCGTTGGGCTGCCAGACGCACCTCTATTTCAGCGGCCTGACCACTGGGTGAGACTTCACCCAGGGCCTCAGTATAGGCTCAAGTTTCATGTGTCTGTGTGTGTAGCTGGCTGTCTGTCCATAATATTTCTACTCAGTTTCTGTTCTGGGCTCTTTTTGATTGTTACTATGGGTCAATCCTCGTCTTGTCATACCACACCCCTTGCCAGTTTTCTAAAGAACTTTCAGGAATTCAAGAAGGCAGCTGCTGGGTATGGAGCCAAGTTCAACCCGGGGACCCTACAAACCCTCTGTAAATTGGAGTGGCCCACCTTTGGTGTAGGTTGGCCATATGAAGGAACGACGGTCACCCCAACAATCTACAACATCCGGAGGATCATCTATGGCAAACCTGGTCACCCGGACCAGATTCCTTACATTGATGTGTGGATAGATCTTCTTACAGACACTCCTAAGAAACTAAAAATTTGTCTTGCAGGACAAAGGTGCCCAGCCCAGCCAGAGCCCCCATTTCCGTTGACAGTTCCTGTTAAGAACCCAATCCTTTGTTCCTGCAAGATGCTCCTGATGAACCAATCCCTTACCTCCCCACCCCAATATACCTCTCATCCCCCTCGAACTGCCAACTCCCCATCCACTCCTCATCCTCTCCCTCTAAACCAATCATCTACAGACAGCCTATACACTCCACTCCCCACACCCGCTGATACCTCTCTAACCAGCGCCCCCAATATGCAAAAGGGCACCCAGTATCAGGCTTCTGCAGATCCCCTAAACTTGCCTGTCTCAGTCCCTTACTGCCCCTCCATCAAGCAGGTCCAGGCCTGAGTGATAAAGGTCTCCCGTTAATGGTATATGCCTTCTTTTCCTCTACAGACCTGTATAACTAGAAAAATCAAAATCCTGTGTTCTCAGGAAAACCCAATGTCTTAATTTCTCTCTGTGCCAGAGTATATCAAAGAGGAGGTGCCCAAGCTCCAGTGGGAACTAGGGTCCAAGGGATGGAACTACGGGAACCCTGGGAGATAGGCTTTACTGAAATAAAGTTGGAAAAATATGGTTATAGGTATCTCCTGGTGCTGGTGGATATGTTTTCGGGAAGGGTGGAAGCCTACCTGATTAAAAATGACATAGCCATGGTAGTAGTTAAGAAGCAGATAGCAGAACTTATTCTGAGAATGGGGCTTCTTCTTAGAATAGGGTCAGATAACAGTCCAGCCTTCATAGCACAGGTGACTCAACAATTGTCTAAAGCCCTGGGTATAAATTGGAAACTACACTGTGCATTTTGGCCCCAAAGTTCATGACAGGTTGAAAGGATGAACCGCACCTTGAAAGAAACCCTAACCAAGTTAGCTCTGGAGTCTGGTAAAACTGGGTGAGTCTCCTAACTTTTACCCTCCTTAAGGCCAGATGTACCCCATATGCGCAGGGCACTATGCCCTATGAAATATTATTTGGCAGACCCCCGCCCCTGTTACCCAAGTTGGGGTGGAGAAAAATATCTGAAAATGACAACCAATATCTTTTCTCTACTCTAAAGGAATTGGACTGGATTAGGAATATGGTCAATCGAATGGCCCAGAAGCCCATGCCCTTCCTCCATGTACTAATCCTCCTTTATTTCAGGCACAGCCTGGAAATCTAATCTGGTTATGAAAGCTCCAAGCTGGAACACTTGAGCCACGGTGGATTGGCCCATATATGGTGTTCCTCACAGTGCCCATGGCAGTAAAAGCCATGGGAAAAGACACTGGATACATGCATCCCAGCTAAAAGTCATCAGGTCTGCTACGGTGGACTCAGAGGGAGAAAAGTGGACAGTCACCAGAACAGAAGACCACTTAAAGATCAAGATTCACTGAACGAGTTAAGACTAAGTGTGGGGAAGAGGGAAGGTTATGGCAACAGCCTAGCAAATTAGTTTGCTGCCCCTCTTGGTCCTCCGTGTGTGCATCAATGGTTTTTGATTAACCTCCTATAACTGGAGTATTATAAGGAAAAGGGAAGGAAAGGTTCTAAATGTCACTCAAACTACTGGGGAAAATCCCACCCTCTCTTTGGACATGTGTGAACTCCTTGGGGAAAATTGGAACAACCTGGACATAGAGCCAGATGGCCCTCGTGCAGGTTGTGGATGTGGAGACAAATATTTAGAAAGAGGTTAACCCAGGCCAAGCTCTATGCATGCCCCGCAAACAGGCCCCCAGAATGCCATACGTAAGGGCAGTACCACTGTGCTCAATGAGATTGTGAAACCCTCACTCCATGGACTTCCAGAGATACTGCTATAACCTTCTACAGGGGACCACAGCTCCAGAACCCAACGATAGATTCTGGTAACCCCATTCACATCCATATAATTAATGGGTTAAATAATGTCTGGGAAGGAGGCAAAACATGGGGCCTCAGATTATATGTAGTTGGTCAAGACCCCAAAAATGAGTTTACCATCCAATGGGTTATTCTAAAACCCCCTCCACCCAATCTGGAGGGCCCCAACTGGGACATTCTCCTTAACCCAAAACCGGTAATTCTACCCAAAAGAAAACAAGGATTCTTAAGGCCCCCCAAGCAAAAATCCCACAGAATCCCCTTGTCAATGTTGTACTCTTCACTTTCTTAAACGAGAGCCAGCCAAATGCCACCAACAATTGCTGACTCTGCCTAAACCCCTAAACCCCTTATTATATTGGATTAGGAGCAGATGGAAGCACTATCCCCAATACATCACTGTATGTTTAAAAGATATCAGTAAATGAGAGCCAAAGGTTATGTAAGTGGGGTCATGAGCCAATTCTAACTCTGGGAGACTTACAAGGTTATGGCACCTGTTTCTTCCCCTCCTCAAGCAAAATCAATGCAACTTTCTTAGGCCCCCACTTTTCATAAGTTGTTTTCTCTGATGAAACTGATGAATCCTATTATTGGAAAGCTCCAATGGCACCTGGTTTGCCTGTTCCCAAGGAATCACCCCTTGTCTCTCCACTCCAAACCTTGTCATAATCTAAGACTGAAAAATACCCAGTAGTTTGCATCCTGGTGCATATCATCCCACAGGTATACTGGTATTCAGGTGAAGGAGGCTGTGAGCATTTAAGAACAATAAGTTGGTTTAAATGAGTTCCCATTCATGTTCCCATTATGGTCGGCCTTGGGATGGGGGGCAGCAGCCTTGGGAATGGCAACCATGATCACTGGTAAAGAAAATTTTAACACTTTATCCACTCAACTTGACTTAGAATGAACAGAGTTAGAAAAATCAGTTAGTCATCTCAAAAATTCCTTTTCCTCTCTGGCCAAAATTGTTCTGCAAAATAGGAACAGGTTAGATCTATTATTCTTAAAACATGGGGGACAAGGTATAGCCCTAGGCAAAACCTGCTGTTTCTACACTAACCACTCAGGAGTGATAAAGGAAAGCCTCTCATTAGTCAGAAATAGGCTACAGGAAGGAGAAGAACTCAGAACAAAAAGTACAAACTGGTATGAAAGCCTGTATTCGTGGTCTCCATTGCTAACAATCTTAATCATTGCTGTTGCGGTCCCACTTGTCCTCATTATGCTAGGATTTCTAGTGGGCCTGCTTTTCATTAACTGTCTCAGTTGCTATATTTGAAAAAGAATTCAGGCAGTAAAACTAATGGTGTTACACTCTCACTACATGCCCCTTGCTACTGACCCAGAGGCAATGGTTTCACTAATGCCATTACAGGAATAGGGAATGAAAAGGAAACAAGACCACACCAATTCTCCCCATCAGGAACCACAAGCTTATAAAATATGTGTGGTCATTCAAATCCCAGACATCCATCCGTGCCTAATGGGGGAATGGCGGACCTAATGCGGGAATGATGCCACTCGTGCTGGGACAAGGGCAATCACTTCCCCCCCACCACTGAGATGCTAATGGCAAATATCCACTTCTGTAACTCTGCTTGCTTGCTTTGCTCACAACCCTATATAGAAATGCATATGTTTAAACCTACCAATCCTGTTTCTTGGCATGCGTGGAAGAAAGTGTATTAAGGCTGCAGACTCCAGATTTTAGGCACGACTCTTACTAAAGAGCACGTCCCGGCCGTTAGTAAAGTTTCCATTAAATTTTTCTCCTGGGAGTTGTTATTTATAGGAAGTGTTCCACTTCAGAGTGCAACTGTGGTCAGCACCCCATTTTGCTCAATGATTGCCACACCCAAAGTACAGCCACTGCTTTATGAGTTCCCATTTCTCCCAGACTTAGGAGAGCCCTCATGATCCTTGTGTCCTGGTTTAATGTCCTCATTTGAGTTTGAGTGGGCCCCACAAAAGTATGTTCTTACTAACCCATTGCTGGGTGTTTAAGCCTTTTCTATGTAGGACATTTTGGATAGATTCATATAAGGGATCTTTTGATTGTGTCGCTTTTTGTTAGAATGCTTTAGTTTGGTTAAAGGCCTCTGATTAGATTTCACGGACCAGGATGGACCCCAATGATTGTTCAGAACTCCTACATACAAGGAACATACAGAGAAAGAGTGCTGCCTTGTAGAAGAGGGCCTCAGGATTTCCTACATCTGTGGAGAGACACAGAACCCTGAGAGGCTGAGGGAGAGGCCAGAGGCTGGAGTCATGGAGCAGCTTGAATCTGAAGACATCCAGGCCAGAGGATAAGGGAGAGGTGTGAACAATTGTGTCTGATGGCCCACTACTGACCACAGGGACAAAGTGAGTTTAAAGAAGAGGGCAGAGAGAGACAGACAGACCAAATATTTTACCTTGGGAGGAGTCCTGCAGCAGCTGACCCTTGTTAAGACAGCATTTTTGATGATGACTTGATTTGGACATTTTCACAGCCTCGGAACTGTAAGCTTTAATCCTAATAAATTCCAATAAAGCCAACCTATTTCTGGTATTTTGCATTGGCAGCACTTGGCAAACTCAAACAACTATGGACACAGGGTTGGAGAGCGGCCCTGTCCACAAAAGGCAGTGTTATCCTGCTATCCAGTGAATTCACCCATAAACTGTGGGTTTCTCCAGACTAAACAGGATCGATTACTGGTAAGATGGAGGGGAAAGTTCTGTTGGCTAGCAAGGCCTGCAAGACAGGGAGTCAGGCAGGGGTGTCACATTGTTTGGTGGCTTGTATAAAGTCACAGATACCCCACTATGATGTACCTTGCTCAGGCAGTGGTTAGGCGGTGGACAGTGGCAGATAAAACCCTGGGACCTGGAATCTGGTACAGCAGAGGAGTCAGGGCACAGAGAGGAGACTTCCTGCTCCTGCTCCTTTTGCCCTTCCCTCCTTCCCTTGGCCTCCAGCATTGACCCTCTGAGGAGGCTGTTATTACTGTACCACTTCTCAGTCTCAGGCACAAATTAAGGTGTCCTGTTACTGGTATTACATTCACCTTCTCCAATCTTGGGGCAGCTAAAGAAAGAGCAATGTCAAGATGAAACATGTTGGTGTCAGGAAGGAAATGTCAAAATTCACATTACACTTTTGGGCTACACCAATTACATCATCAGAATGAGCAACAATAGGCCAGTGACCCTAAAAATTGCATGGGAATCCCAGAAAGCCCTGAGACATATGGCTGACAAGAATCAGAGTGAGGTTGTGAGATGGTGTAATGTTTGCAGAAAACCTCAGGGGGTGCCAATGCCAGATATTTCTCAGACTAATTAAATATTAAATTTTCAACACATTTTTAACAGTGTTGAAAATGATGCAGACCACTTCAATCCCAGAAGAAATGGAGGGGTGGGATGGGTAGAAGCTGATGAACACCTGAAGAAGCAGGACTGTAACACGTGTTCATTGGAGGTCCCCAAAGCCAGAGAGTGAATGTCGTGTTTGGAAACCAAATGCTCAGAGCCCCAATAAAACCATCATCATAGGCTCTTAATCCACAAAGGAGGACAGGGAGACATCCCTGCTCAGCACTCCCAGCCTCAGTTAGGGATGTGACTTAATCCAGTGTTTCTTCACTGGGGAGTGAGCAGTAGGAAGTCTGTCTTCTCCTGTGGTACTAACAGCCCTCTAACCGGACACGTGAAGGGAGCAGTGTGGATTTCACACAGTCACGTCCATGCTCTTCGTCTCCATGCTCACTCTTGCTGAGGAGGCATGGACCTGTCATGGCAGCTGTGGAGGGGGTCGAGGAGAGTGAGCACTTTTCCTTTATGGGAGACTGTATTTGCAAAGGGTGAGGGGTAGTGCCCCCCATAATGCTGCAGATACAAAACAATATCTTCAAATCAACCACTTTGTATGATTTCATTGTGTACTATTTTCATAATTTCTTTTAAATTATAAACAAATTATCTGTGCAAAGAGTATAAAAATAATTTATGTTTGTTATGACAAACAGCAAAATTCCTTCTCTACCCTCAACCCCTATTTCTCCTTCCTCAGAGTTATCTGCATTAGCACATAGTTTTGGGTACACATTTCTATTTGTAAATACATGCATTCTCTAGTATCATCAAACCCACACCCTATCACATTTGAGAAAAATACTGGAGTACAACTTAGGAATATAAATAAATTTTCTAACTTCTTAAAATACTTGAGAATAGAAGGATATCATCTAAAAATGAAAGGATGATTTTTGATTTAAAATAATAAGGAAAATTTGAATGAAGTAGAAACAGTGCACTGTAGTTCAGTGGCTGTTAAACTTGAATCCACATCAGAATCTTACATTCTCTGTCTACGTCTTAAGACTGTATTGTTGTGGATGTGAATATAGCTTCACTCACAAGACTTTTGTTATGCGGTTCTTTCTGCTTCTTAATGTCCTATGCTTCTTCATAGTTTATGGGGTGCAGCAGAAGCAGTGCTCAGAGGGAAATTTATAGCATTGAATGTATTCATTAGAAAATAGGAAAGATCTAATATGAATCACCTAAGTGTACAATTTTGGAAGCACAACAATATCTCCTTTTTATTTGTTCTATCATTCATAGCTCTTCTTGCTTCAAATGAGGATCACATCCAGTTTGGTGACTTCATAACTAGGAAATGGGGAAGTGATAAAGCACTTGAGTTATAATGGGGACAAAACAATACCCCATAAGTCAACCCTGGAATCTTCAGGCTTCTGAAGGATAAGAAAGGTTCAGCTTCCAAATGCACAAGAAAGGTGGCCCCAGAACAAAGCCAAAATGGCAACCAAGGAAATCCTGAATAATTTGTTTGAGACCAACTATTTTTGTTCAATTTTTTTTTCTATTTATTCAGATGAGATGCAGTATTTTATATTCCTTAAAGTTTACCGGGAATTTTATGACTCTTTAGCTTGCCTTTCAAAATCTGCACTTATTATTGTTATTGACTTGCTAAATAATGTATTTTAAAACATTTTATATCCTGTATTAGTCAATGAAAGGAGTCCTGATGCAAAATACAAGAAATCTTTTGGTCTTTATAAAGAGTATTTATTTGGAGTAGAACCTTACAGTTACCAGGACAAAAAGCATAAGTGTCTTCCTTCACCAAAGTCTGTTAACTCATCTTGGAGCAAGTCAGCTGCTGACATTTGCCAGGGTTCAGGCTTCTTGGATTCTTCTATTCCAAGGGCTGTGTTCCTCTCTAAGTTCTGCTCTTCTGTTTCCACCACAATGTCACCTCTAGACTATGAGGCACTCTAAGCTTTGCCTCTCCCCACAAGGCCAGCTGTGAACTGTCTGGTGAATGACTTGTCTCTTTTCCCGGAGTCTTCTGTCCTTGCTCATCAGAACTCCAATATCAAAAACTATTCCAACTCTGTCCTTTGCCATGTATTTTTATTTTTGAGATCCCACCCTCCAAAGTGTGGGGCTCAATGCCCTACCGACTATCCCAGCCAACACCCTTATCTTACCTTAATCATGCCCAGATTAACAGACCATTTCACAAGCATAATCCCATATCCATTTTTTTAATTCATTACTATATCCAACTGCTACATATCCATTTACCCATTTTATACCATATATTATTTTATGGTGTATTTGAACACTTTATTGATGTCCCAGGCCAAGGATATCATTCTTACCTTATCTTTTCAATAGTCATTTACATATATGAATTTAATTAACAGATATTGTTCTTCCATCCATCCTGAATCTTGAACCTTCTGAGATTATTTTCTTTCTACCTGAAGAATATCTTTTACATTTCTTTTAAAGTGAGCTGCTGCTAGCAAATGGTATTAGTTTTTAGTCATGTGTAAAATATTGATTTCACTTCTTCATGAAGGATTGAGATGAATTAAATCTCAGGCCCTCCATAATCTCCACTGCTTTTGAGAGTACCCTTAGGGTCAAATTTCTCCATTCTGCTGTAAACACAACAGTTCTTTGGAGAAGAATTTAGGGGCTTTCAGTTTTACAACCTGCTTCTTGCCCCCCCCCACCACCAAACAGGCAAAATCTGTGCACTCTGGCTCTGGGAATGGGAATATTGGCACACCTCTCTGACTTACAAACCTGGTTTTGGAGCTAAGATTTTGTTGAGAGAGCACAGTATGTTGAGTTCTTCTTGGGTCCATTCTAGGAAGCAGTGCAATGGTGGTCAGCACCCTATTTTGCTCAATGATGGCCACACCATATGTATAGCCACTGCTTCATGAGTTCCCATTTTTCCAGGATTTACAAGACCTCTCCTGATCCCTGTGCCCTGGGTTAACGCTTGTTACCCTGTTTGACTTTCAAAATGAGGAGTAAAATGACTGTAAAGAGCAGACTACTTTCAGGACACTCTTATGGTTTCTCTCTAGTTTGAATTTTCTCACATTCCATGAGATTTTATTTCAGATGGAAGGATTTCCATGTTCATTGCAATACTAACTAATGTATGAATATTTCATCATCAATAAGATTTAATGCCTGGCTGAAGGATTTCCAATATTATTTACACACACAGGGTTTTACTCCTGCATGTTTCTTTGATGGGACCCTAGCTTTCCCAAATTCATGAAATCCCAAATGGTTTCTCTGAAAGATTAAATCTCAAGTATCTCATGAGGTTATATTTCCAAGAAATCTTCACACTCATTACACATAAAGGGGAGGACTACCATGTAGGGCAAACTGGCCAAACTCATTGTCCTCAGGCTTTTTTTCTTAGTTAAACATGATGCAAATTCTCTTGTTGGAAAAGATGCTTAGAGCCAGAGCATAAAGGGTTAAGCATTTTAAAAGAATGCTTGCCAGCAGAGAAACATTTGTAAATGTCTCCAAGGACACTGCCTTCCACAGACATCAGTGGGAGTAGGCAGAGCTGAATGAACACACCACTAAGAATTTATTGTCTGAATTCCCAAGAAAAATTGTCTGGGAACACAGAAAGAGGGAGTGTTCTCAAGTACCAAGCTGAGAAAGTAGTGAACGATGCCCTAACTTTGTTATCAGCTTTGCAGTACAAAAAGCAGCCTAAGCCTAAATAAACTTGCCTTCATTCCACATGGAGTGAGGTTCCTTGGTCCCAACCTTTCCTTGGATCATTCTGAGCACCATATACCTCCACATTGCATTACAACACATGGCACCCAATGTGGGGGATGACTAGTCTTTTCTCTGGATAGGATAAGTGGCCTGGAAACAAGGACTGCTGGGTCAGATGGTCCTTGTATTCTGTTGGTGACTCAAATAATATTGATCATCAGGGTAATGGGTAATCAGTCGACTCAGTTAGAGGAATATTTCAAAGTTTTGAAAGCCCTGTTAAAGAATACAGGGCTATCTGTGATGACCCTAGAGGTACTAGAAAACTTTTCTCTTGTACAGAAATATTGTTTTGTATGGTCTTTGTATAGTCTTATTTCTGTTGCCCTTGAACCATTTCAGTCAGATCAAAATGAAGATATTAAAATGGATACTGCTATTGCTCACACTGTAGCAGAACAAGCTAAAGATAATTTTAATGAAAATATATCTGAAAAAATTAATGAAGAGGCAAAAACATATAAACTCATGTCTAATGAAGAGAAAAAAAATAAAAATGGAGGTTATGGAACTTTTCCGGCAGTCGTTAAGCCATCCCCTCAAAAAGATGATTTATTGTTTTATAAACCAGCATCTGTGCATCCCAAGGTATCTACTAATCCATTCTTTACAATATTTGATGGCCCTCCAAAAGTTTCTGTTTTTGTACCAGCACCATCCTCTTCAATTATGAAAAGTACAGCAGAGGGAAATAGAGAAGGAAATTCAGAGGCTATGCCATTTTTTTTACTTTTCCAGTAACAGTGACTCAATTCCAGGATATGCTAACAATCCCCCAGGGGGTGTACAATATGAGCATGCTCTTATTCCTTTTAAAAATATAAAAAATTTTTAAAAAGCATGCACTTAATAGGGTGTAGATTCTCCTTATACTCAGAATTGGTGCAAGAAATGGCACAAGCAAAAAGATTAATACACTGGGACGGGATTTGTTAGCTCAAGCTGTTATGAATTCAGAAGAATTTTTACAATTTAAAACTTGGTGGGCTGACGAAGCTAATATTGTAGCAAGATGAAATCAACAGCAAAATCCACCAGAGCCTATTACTGCTGAACATATATTAGGAGCAGGTCAATGGGCTGAAATTCCTTGCCAAGATCAATATGATAATATTGCCATTTTACAAGTGCGATTGTGATAACTAGATGCCTATCAATGAATCTCCACCCTTGGACAGGCTGTACATTCATTTTCAAAAATTGTACAGGGAAATACTGAACCCTATGCTGAATTTGTAGCAAGGTGGGAAGATGTACTCAACAAGATATTAACTCAATCTGATTTAAAGAAATTCTAATTTTAAAGTTGGCTTTTAATAATGCTAACCATGAGTGTAAAATGGCTTTATGTCTGATAAAGACAAAGAGAAGTTCTTTACAGGATTGCATAAAAACATGCCAAAACATTGGGGTTAATACGTATAACATGAACCTACTTGCAGCAACTCTAAAGGGACATAGTCCTGTTGTTAATAATTTAAATTATTTTAAATGTGAGAAAACAGGTCATATGAAAAAATATTGCCAAGCCAAAACTAGTGTAAGAACTCCATTTAGTGGCAATAATAAATCAATAACAAATCGTGTGTGTCCAAAATGCTACAAGGGTTACACTGGGGCAAGGAATGCCTTTCTAAATATCATAAAAATGGTAGTCTCATTTATAAGCTGAGAAAATTCCAAGCTGGTATTGCTCAAGGCCCTCAAACAAACAATAGGATTACATTTACCTGCCTTGCTCAAATCTGCCCAGAGAGCAATAGAGCAGTTCATTATAGCCAGTAACTGAATTTATGGCAGTTACCAAAAGCAGTACAGCTATCTATCCTTCCTCATCTGAATCTAGGTTTATTACTACTTAACCCTAACCCTAACCTAACTCTAAGCCTATCCCTAACCCTAACCTTAACCATAACCCTAACCCTAAACCTAACCTAACCCTAACCCTAAACCTAACCTATCCCTGTCCCTAACCCTAACCCTAATTAACCTTAAACTTAACCCTAACCCAAACCCTAACCCTAACCCTTACCCTAAAACTAACTAACCCTAACCCTAACCCTAGCCCTATCAAAATAGCTTCTTGTACTTTAACCTTATTGTTTCCATAGATAAACAGGTCTTATCACTTTTAAAAAGTGCACAAGTTTGAACCTCCTTTCTCAAAGTCAAATCCTGAAAGATAGCTTTTTTCAAACTCACATATGTTTGTCTTTTCTGTAAATAAAGGTAAAATGCTAAAATAGTTATGTTCATGTGATATAAGTTGAATGAAGTATTTAAAACTGTTGTATAATTAATTTTTTTTCTAATTTTATAACAATTAAAGTTATATGAATACTTTAAATGTGTATAAATTTCATGAAAAATTTAATAATGTTTCCATATAATATTAAATAAAATATAATTCTATTAATCATAATTTTTAGTTATAACTATAAGAAGAAAGCAGCCATTAAAGGCTGCTGGGGTAGTGCATAACAGTAAAATATAGTAAAATATATTGACAACACTGCAGCATGCAGTGGTCCCAAATACTGCTAGTTTGTTGCAAAAAAATTAATATCACTAATTTTTTATGTCACTATCACTTTGTTTTAAATCTTCCTAAAGCTTTCTTTAATACTATCTTTTAAAAGTCAAGCCAGCCCACAATCCCCTTCCTGTAAAATAGGCAACAATAAATCAAGTTTATATTCTACAAAGTAAGCAACAGCCCCAATTCTAATTATAATGTTACAACAAAACCAATGCAAGTATTACAATTACAAGTTAATGTATTACCCCACAGCCCAAATAGGAAATACAAATTTGTTTTTACCTATGCCTCAAACTATACAAAATAAAGAAATTGAGGTCATTCTAATTATGCTATTAAGAATCTTAAATGCTTAAGAACTATAAGTTTATGCATTGGATGTCTGTTGTATTATCTACTGTAGTTACAAATTATGTATAATAAACTTAAATACTAATCAAAACTTTAATACAATACATTGCATACTTAAGTAATTTAATAACTTGTGTATTACACATAAATGTGTTTTATTAAATGTATATGTAAATCTCTTGTTTTGAGTTTTGACAGTCCTGAAACTAAATATATTAAAAAACAAGTCTGGCAAGATTTCTTCAAGCCCAAAAGTAAAGAATCATTCAGAAAATATTTTTAATCAACAAACCAATGCCTTGCTAGCTAACACTTTTCACAATTCAGGAAAAACTTTGGAAATTAAAATAGTAAGCACATCAAGGATGTTTTGTAACAAATTAAAAAAATATAAAGTGCATTTCAATGGGTGTTGTATTCCTCCCTGGGGGAGCTGGCCACTCTCCCAGGGATTGATGCATAAACCTTAAAATGTACTGCCAGTGAGTGTTGTGTTCCTTCCTGAGAAGGCTGGTCACTTCCTAAGGAATTAGCAAAATATTCACAAATTGGCATCTATAGTATCAAATTCATTAATCCTAAACACAGTCAACCAAAACTCTAGTATCAGTTGCTACTTCAACAATTCAACCCTTCCCAGCTAAAAGCTAAATATTGGTAAGTATATAAAAGACAGCTCTATTTATGTGTCATTATGTAACTTTGTTCAATATTGACTTAATCTTTTAATTAGTTATGGTATTTGTTTCTCACCCTAATTGTCAATATAAGCTTATTAAACTAAATATATATTAACACTTATCTTGTAATAATAGAGTCTTGGACTCTAGCCAAAAATAAGCCAAGTACATCAGCGTTTCCCCTGATTTAGTAAACCTGTGAATGTATGTATACTTATAATAAAAAATTAACACTTTAACTTCTATAAATGCTACAAAATCCAAAAAGGGGGAAATGGTGAGGTGTGAGTACAATTATATCAAGCATAATATACAAAAAATTTTTAAGCCAAAGGTCAGAGTCATATACATCCACAGCAGAGCATTTCTGGCAAAAATCAGGCAATAATACAGAAAAAAGTAATGGACAACTAGTTTACTGAAAGCATAAAAGTAATAATCATTTGGATGGGCCGAAGATAAGTTAGGATATAGGGTCGAGGTTTTGCTCTTATCATTACAGATGAAGAGACTAGCTTTGGGTCCTGTCCAGATGTCTGAGACCTAGACATAAACAAGCTGAAGAAGCTGACACAAAAAGCAGAAAAGGTAGAATGTCACTCTAACACAGTTATTCCTTGCTATGCTTACCTTGAAAACCACAGTAGTAAGTAGTGCACTTTCACATAATTATACATATTGGGCTTATATTACTAATTCACCTCTTTTAGAATTGTTGACTTGGGGAGACAAATCCTACCCTGTTTATATTAATCAGTCTTTTCATTTTCCTGGGCCCATTGATCCTCACCTTCCTCTAAAACCTGAGGAGGAAGGGAAATTTATTGAAAATTTAACCTTGCCTTTTCTTAAATGACCTAACTGCATAGCATCCATCGATCCATGTATACAGCCCAAAATCATAGTACAAAGTCATAAATGGCATACATACCATGTTTCATCTGAGGTTGTGCTCTTTAATAATTCCTATAGAATTGTAAAGAATTGGACCCTTATAGGGATACCAAAACCTAATGTAAACACAACCATAAGTTGATAAGTTAATAATTCAACAAAATCAATGACTGAAAGCTACCATTATTTTTAGAATTTTGGGGATCTCATAAGTATAAATATGTCACTAAATTGGACTCATCAGGGAAGATTTATCCCACAACTATGGGATACTAAACTTAACAAAACTAAAAAGTATTTGTGGAAATTATTTTTGGGAACTAGCCCAATTTTGAATGGCAAGGCAGTAAAACTAATATTACCAGTTTAAAAATAAAATCCACTTAATTTATTAAAGTATGTGTATGGGATCACATTGTTTTTATACTATGAACAGTGAGCATTAATCAAACATGTTTTTTCTGCAGCAATTGCTCCCTTTACACTTTTGTATCAGAATCTGTTTTACAGGAGAGTTCTACTGTGATTCTCATAGGATGATGGCATCGTGGATTATGGCTTCCAGTTCTCATGAATTGCTGCTGGCAGTCTTGCCCTGAGAGCCAAATCTTTTCGTGCTTTCTAAATCATTATTTGAAAAGAAGCATATGTTTAATTGGATTAATTATAGCTGCTTTAGTGCTTATATGTATATTTACAACCACTGCTCTGGCAGGAACTGACCTACATGGGAATTTCCAAACACAACAATATGTTAACAATAGGCATCATAATGCTAGTGAGCTATGACATAGGCATCTATAGATGAGAAAATTAATAATAGGCATAATAACAGAGATGACTGTTACACAAATGGGAGATCAGGTATATAATCTAAGTTAAAATAAGGTTTGAAGTGTGATTGGAATGAAATCGCTTTTTGTATCACTCCTCTCCCTTACAATGTTTCCCATTATGAATGGAAAAAAATTAATCATCATTTAATGGCTCATCACACAAATTTATCTATTGAAATTACAGATTTGCAAAAAAAAAATTTTGAGCATGTCTCAGAATCAACTTACTATGCTTCCAGGTAGCGAATTTTGGCAATCAGTGACAGATCAATTAATAAAATAAACCCCTTACATTGGTGTAAATCAAACTGTGTACATGTTAACTTCAGTGTGGTGATCATTGGTGCTCTGCTACACTTAACTGCATTAGGAGGCATTTGCAAAGCCCTGCTGTCCCACATTAATAGGGCTGAAAATGCTAACCATGCCAATAACTTGATTCTGCTTAAAGCCCTTGAATCTCAAACCCGTGTTCATGGAGTTTTCTGGTGGCCAGTAACGGGTAAGACCTTCAGAGGAGGGCAACATAAGATAGGCACAGTCACCCTGGACAAAAAGAGAAAAAGGGTGAATTGTTGGAAAAGATGCTGAGAGCCAGTGCATAAAGGTTTAAGCAGTTGAAAAGCATGCTCACTGGCAGAGAAACAGTAGCAAAAGTCTCAAAGTACACTGCATACTGCAGACATCAGTGGAAGGAGGCAGAATGGAATGAACACAACACTAAAATGTTATCATCTGAATTCCCAAGAAAGATAGTCTGGGAACACAGAAACAGGCAGTGCTCTCACGTACCAAGCTGAGAAACTAGTGAAGGATGCCCTAATTTTGTTATCAGCTTTGTAGTATAAAAAGCAGCTTCAGCCTAAATAAACTTGCCTGCATTCCACATGGAGTGAGGTTCCCTGGTCCAAAACTTTCTTTAGATCATTCCCGGCACCATCTACCTCCACATTGAATTACAACATTTCCTCAAAGTGAAGTTACATTCATAGAAGTGTTATTTTGAGGAAACAATGCTTGTGGTAAGACAAAATATTTTTCCAACTTTCTTACATTCTCTGCCTTCATCTTAAGTCTGTACTGTTGTGGAAGTGGATATAGCTTCACTCACAAGCCTTTTGATATGTGGTTCTTTCTGCTTCTTAATGTCCTATGCTTCTTCATAGATTGAGGGTGCAGCAGAAGAATTGCTTAGAGGGAAACTTATAGGATTAAATGCATTCATTAGAAAAGAGGAAAGATTCAATATCAGTCATCTAAATGCCCAATTTGGGAAGCACAACAATATCTCCTTTTTATTTGTTCTATCATTCACAGTTCTTCTTGCTTCAAATGAGCATCACATCCAGTTTGGTGACTTCATAATTAGGAAATTGGGAAGTGATACAGCACTTGATTTATGATGGGGACAAACCAACATCACATAAGTCAACCCTGGAACCTTCAGACTTATGAAGGACAAGAAAGGCACAGCTTCCAAAGATGCATGAGTAAGTTGGCCCCCAAAGACAGGCCAAAATGGCAACCCAGGAAATCCTGAATACTTTGTTTGTACTGATTAGTTTTGTTCAATTATTTTCTTCTATTTATTTGAATGAGATGTACTATTTAATATTCTTTAAAGTTTACCAGAGAAATTAAAACACTTTTTGCTTGCCTTTCCAAATCTGAACTTATTATTTATTATTGACTGGCCAAATAATGTATTTTAAAACCTTTTATATCCTGTATTAGCCAGCCAAAGGTGTGCTAATGCAAAATAACAGAAATCTCTGGGACTTTATAAAGGGTATTTATTTGGGGTAGAACTTACAGTTACCAGGCCATAAAGCATTAGTTTCTTCCTTCACCAAAGTCTGTTACCCCGTATTGGAGCAAGATAGATGCTGATATTAGCCAGAATTCAGGCTTCTTGGGATCCTCTCTCCCAACGGCTGCATTTCTCTCTGGGCTCACATCCCTGTTTTCTCCACATGGTCAGCTGTGGACTATTAGGCTCCCTAATCTTTGCCTCGCTCCACAAGGCCAGCTGTGAACTGTCAGGTGAATGGCTTTTCTCTTTTCCCTCAGGATTGCTGTCATTGCTCCTCAGAACTCCAATGTCAAAAACTACTCCAACTCTGTTTTTTGCCATGTCTTTTTATGTTTGAGGCCCCACCCACCAAGTGGTGGGGCTCAACACCCTATTGACTGTGGCCCAGTCCACACCCTTATCATAACTTAATCATGCCCAGATTAACAAACCAGTTGACAAGAAAAATCCAATATCTATTTTTGGAATTCATAATGATATCAAACTGCTACATATCCATTTACCCATCTTATGTTATATATTATTTTATGGTGTATTTTAACACTTTATTGGTGTTTAGGCCACAGATATCATTGTTACTTTATCCATTCAATAGTCATTTAGATATATGAATTTAATTAACAGATATTATTCTTCCACCCATTCTGTATCTTGAACCTTCTGTGATAATTTTCTTTCTGTCTGAAGAATGTTCTTTTACATTTCTTTTAAGCTGAGTTGCTGCTGGCAAACGGTAGCAGTTTTTAGTCATCTGTAAAATATTGATTTCACTTCTTCCTGAAGGATTGAGATGAATTAAATCTCAGGCCCTCCACGATCTCCACTGCTTTTAAGAGCACCCTTAGGGTCGAATTTCTCCATTCTGCTGTAAACGCAATCAGTTCTTTGAGAAGAAATTAGGGGCTTTCAGCTTTACAGCCTGCTTCCTGCACCCCACCAAACATGCAATATATGTGTGCTCTGGATCTGGGAATGGGAATATTGGCACACCTCTCTGAGTTACACACCTGCTTTTGGAGCTAAGATTTGCTGGAGAAAGCACAGTATATTGAGTTCTTCTTGGGACCATTCTAGGAAGCTGTGCAATGGTGGTCAGCACCCTATTTTTCTCAATGATGGCCACACCCAATGTATAGCCACTGCTTCATGAGTCCCCATTTTACCCATACTTATTAGACCCCTCCTGAACCCTGTGCCCTGGGTTAATGCCTTTGTTTGAGTCTTGTGTGGACCCCGGAGAAGTATGTTCTTACTAACCCATTACTGTGTGTGTAAGCCTTTTGTATATAGGACATTTTGGTTAGATTCAAATAAGGGACCTTTTGACTAGTTCATTTTTGTTAGATTCACCTAGTTTAGTCAAGGGTCTCTGATTAGATTTCAGTCACCAGGATGGACCCTAATCATTTTGCTGAATTCCTATATACATGGGACACATTGAGAAAGATTGTTGCCATGTTTACCCTGACATGTGGGCGAGGGCTCCTGGATCTCCTACAGCTGTGGAGAGACACAGAAAACCTGAGTGGCTGAGGGAGAGGCCAGAGGCTGGAGTCATGGAGCTGCTTGAAGCTGAAGACATCCAGGCCAGAGGAATCAAGCAATTATGTCTGATTTCCCACTGCTGACTTCAGGGAGAAAGTGAGTTTGGAGGAGAACACAGAGAGAGAAGACATGCTCAACATTTTGCCTTGGCAGGAATCCAGCACAGCTCAACCTTTTGAACACAGCATTTTTGATGATGCCTTGGCTTGGACATTTTCACAGACTCAGAATTGTAAGTTTAACCCTAATAAATTCCAATAGAAGCCAACGAATTTTTGGTATTTTGCATTGGCAGCACTTGGCAAACTCAAACAGCTAGGCACATAGGTTTGGAGAGCTGACCTGTTCCCAAATGACACTGTGATACTGCTGTGCAGGGAATTCACCTGTAAACTGGGGGTGTCTCCAGACTAGGCAGGAATGAGTACTGGTAAGATGGAGGGGGAAGTGCTCTTGGTCAGGAAGGCCTGCAAGACAGGGAGTCAAGCAGTGGAGACAGAAAGTTTGGGGACCAGTATAAAGTCACAGATGCCCCAGTATGATATACCTGCCTCAGGCGGGTGTTGGCCAGGTGTGAAAGGTGAGATAAAAGCATGGAACCTGGGGTCTTGTACACAGAGAGGAGATTACCTGCTACAGCTCCTTTTGCCCTTCCCTCCTTCCCTTGGCCTCCAGCATTGATCCTCTGAAGAGGGTGTTCTTACTGTACCACTCCTGGTTCTCAGGCACAGATTCAGGCCTCCTTCTTCCAGTTCTACATTTACCTTCTCCAATCTTGGGGCAGCTATAGAAAGAGCAATGCCACGTTGAAACCTGTTGGTGACAGGAAAGAAATGTCAAAACTCACATTACAGCATTGGCTACAGCAATAACATCACTGGAATGAGCATCATTAAGACAGTGACCCCAATGAATAGTATAGAAATCCCAGAAAGTTCTGGGACCTAGGGCTGACAAGAATAGAAATGAGGATATGAGAGAATGCAATGTTTTCAGAAAACCTCAGAGGATGCTGATGCCAGATATTTCTCAGACTAATTTAATATTAAATTTTCAACATATTTTTAACAGTGTTAAAATGGTTCAGACTTCTTCAATCCAAGAGGAGAACAGAAGAGTTGGATGAGAAGAAGCTGATCAACAACTGAAGAAGCTGGAATGTAACATGTGTTCACTGCCATTAACCAATCCAGAGAGGGAATGTCATTTTTTTGAACCAAACTCTTAGAACCCCAATGAAAACCATCATGATAGATTCTGGATTCGTAAAGGAGGACAGGGAGAAAGCCCTTCTCAGCACTCACAGCCTCAGTTAATGATGTGAATCACTCTGGCCTGTCTTCACTGGAGAGTAAGCAGCAGGAAGTCCATCTTCTCCTGTGGTGCTAACAGCCCTCTTACCGGACACGTGTAGAGAGCAGAGTGGCCTTCACATGGCCGCATCCATGCTCCTCCTATTCCATGCTCACTCTTGCTCAGGGTGGCCTCCAACCATCCAGGCAGCATGGAAGTGTGCCCAACAGAAAGCAGATTTCCTTCATGGGCAGCTGTATTTGCAAAGGTTGAGGAGAAGAGCACCCCCAGTAATGTTGCAAATACAAATAAATATCTTCAAATCAATCACCTTGTATGATATCATTGTGTAGAATTTTCATAATTTCTCTTAAATTATAACCAAATTATCCATGCAAAGAGTATAAAAATAATTTATGTCTCTTATGGCAAACAGAAAAATTCCTTCTCTAGCCTCAACATCCATTCCTCCTTCCTCAGAATTATTTGCATTGGCAAATTTTTTTGGGTACACATTTCTGTTTGTAAATACATGTATTCTCTAGTTTCATCCATCCCACACCCTATCACATATGAGAAAAATATTGGAATATAACTTAAAAATATAAATAAATTTTCTAACTCTTTAAAATACTTGAGATTAGAAGTATATGATCTTATTATGAAAGAATCATTTCTGATTTAAAATAATAAGGAAAATTGGAGTTAATTAGAAAGCAGGTGACTGTAGTTCAGTGGCTGTTAAACTTGAATCCACATCAGAATCAGGTGAAAAAACAGAAAAAATATCAGTGTGTTATAACAAAATGCCACATAAGAGAGACAAGATGGCATCGGTTTAGCACGATACTCACTGACTAGCTTTCTGGGGATGGCCAATTTTGGATGGGGTCCTGTCCATGGGTCTGTGCTGTGGGTGCACAGAGCGAGAAACTTGGGTCACCTAGCAGCGGACAGATTGACAGCGTGGAGTGATCGGTGGATATTCTTGAGTTTTGAGCCTGCCTGTGGTGGTTAACACAGAGGGTTGAGCCCCACCCACAGGGAAAATGGGTGGTTTGTACCAAGAATCCTGCAAACATGACTCCCCCTCCCAGTTTGAGGCAGCATACTCTGAGAGTGGGAGGGCTCTGACAGAAAATGTACAGGGTTTAACTTCTGTGTATTGGCTGCCTGGACCCCTCACAGCTTTGGGGATCAGATAAGCTGGCTTGAAACAGTGCCAGGCTGAGGGGAGAGGCAAATCTGCTGAGGAAACCTGATTTACCTAGCAGACCCCTGACACTGAGGTCTGGCCCCAGAGGGGGCAAAGTCAACCAATTTTATTGCTCTGCCCTGACAACCATCATACATTCACTCCCCTGAGGAAGCAAGGAGGTGGGAAGGGCTTGATTAGTTTACATGAGCCTATTTAGGGTCCCCTCAGTGAAGGGGATGATCTAACAGAGGATGTCTTTGGGTCTCCTATATTGCCAAAAAAAAAAAAAAAAAAGAAAAAGAAGACAGTAACTTTAAAAAATGAATTCCAGTTCTTAATTTAGTTTAATACCAAAAATCTGCCTCAAAACCTGCAGAGAGAGCCCAGGAGATAAATTAATAAACACAAGCAGGCTGAGAGGATCCTCAAGGACCCTGGAAGGAACACTCCCTCCTTAGCTTTGTTTGACTGCTTGCTGGTGTTGTTGTTTGGTTTTTCTCTATTTATACATTGTCTCCTGCTTTTCTTTCCTCTTTCCTCTCCTGTTTCTGTTTTCCTTCATTTTTTAAAAAATTAGGTGCTGCTAGCTTACCTCTTTTTTGCTGTTCTTCTTCAGTGATTTCCCATTTCCTGTCTATATTGATATTATATCCCAAGCTATCTCTTATCCGTCCTTCATCTCTCTGCCTTCTGCTTTCTGTTGTGGTTCTTAGACACCACACTTTGTCATTAGCCCACAACTTAAAAGTGCCAATTTCTATTCTATTTGGTTTTCTTCTTATATTATTAATATTAGCTTTTTCATTTTAGCCCTTTCTTTACTCTTTCTCTCCCTCCTCATGATTCTAGACTTCTAAATCATTTTATATATTTTCCTCTATTTGGTTCCCCAGTCCATTGTAGGTACTCCACTTTTTTTCCTATTACTGTACACTGCCTATAAATGTTAATATTCATTTCACTAAGTCCCATTTGGCCCCTCTTGTAACTTTTATCAATATTACTCTTATCCTTCTTCCTTTCTCACATCTTTCCATCCCTCTGGCACTAATTTTTTGCCTTCAAGGTAACATAGAAATAAGCAAGGAAACAAAATAAGGAAAAAATGGGTCAAAGAGCAGAAAACACACACACACAGAACCACCAAATAAATACAGCATGAGAGGAGTGAGAGAAGCTAATCAACTGAATAAACCCAGCAAGAATATATGATGACTAGAGGGCAATGAAAAATTACAAACCACAATGAGAAACAGGAAGATGTGGGTAACTCCAATGAACAAACTAAAAATCAGGAATATATGCAGAACATTGAACAATGGATCAAAGATTCCCAAACAAATATCATGAACTAACTTAATGTAGTGAAGGAAGAGATTAAGGATATAAAGGAGACACTGGGAGAACATACTGAAGAAATTGTAAACATATGCAAAAAGATGAGAGATATGATGGTGATCAATGGTGCAATCCAAGAAATCAAAAGGATGCTGGATTCACATTACAGCAGATTTGAACAGGCAGAAGAAAGAATTAGTGATTTGGAAGACAATACAGCTGAAATCAAACAGAAAGTAGAATAGATAGACAAAAAAGGATAAAAATTCCAGCAGAGATTCAGGGACTTAACTGACAACACAAATCAAAGAAACATTCACATTATGGGCATCCCAGAAGGAGAAGAGAAGGGAAAGCGAACAGAAGGAGTGTTGAAGGAAATAATGGCTGAAAACTTTCTAACCCTATTGAGACAGATGGATGTGCAAATCCTTGAAGCAAAGCGCACTCCAAACCGTATAAATCCCTAGAGGCAAACTCCTAGACATAAACTCGTCAAAATGTCCAAAGCTCAAGACAAAGAGAAAATACTCAATGCAGGAAGAGAAAATACAACCATCACATACAGGGGATGCACAATAAGATTAAATGCTGATTTCTCATCTGAAACCATGGAGGAAAGAAGACAGTGTTATGACATAGTCAAAATCATAAAAGAAAAAAGCTTCCAGCCACGAATTCTGTATCCAGCAAAATGGACATTCAAAAATGATGGAGAGTTCAAAATATTCACAGATAAACAGAAATTAAGAGACTATGTCAATAAGAAACTGGCACTTCAAGAAATACTAAATGAAATTCTACAAGTTGATAGAAAAAATCAAGAGTTAGGAGTGTTTAAAAAAAACAATAAAACAAAGACAGAAACATAACAACATATGATGTACATTAATCAAAAGAAAATATGTCTGAAGTAAGAAATTCATAGTGAGTAATAACACTGAATGTTAATGGATTAAATTCACCACTCAAGAGACACAGATTGGCTGAAAGGATAAAGAAATATGATCCATCTATATGCTGTCTTCAAGAAACCCAAATTCGACCCAGGTATTCAAGGAGGCTGAAAGTAAATGTCTGGAAAATAATTATACAAGCTCACACTAGACATTAAAGTGCAGGAGTAGCTACTCTAATATCAGACAAAATAGACTATAAATGCAAAACTATTGTAAGAGACAAAGATGGACACTAAATATTAGTAAATGGGGTAATCTCTCAAGAAGAGAGAACAGTCATAAACATTTACACACCTAATCAGGGTGCCTCAAAATTCATGCAGTAAATTCTGGGAAAATTAAGTGAAGAAATAAATGCCTCAACAATTATAGCAGGGGACTTTAATACACCATTATCATCATTAGACAGAACATCTGGTCAGAGAATCAACAAAGAAACAAAGACTCTCAACAATACATTAGAGGACCTGTACTTCATAGACATATACAGAACAATATACCCAAATATATCAGGATTTACATTCTTCTCGAGTGCACATGAATCATATTCCAATATAGGCAACATGCTAAGCCACAGAAAAACTCTCAATGAATTCAGAAAGATTGATATTATACTAAGTAATTACTCTGATGACAATGGAATGAAATTGGAAATCACTAACGACCAGAGAAACAGGTTAGACACAAGGATATGGAAGTTTAACGCACACTCTTAGGCAAACAGTGGTCAAGGAGGAAATAATGAAAATGACAACACAACAAATGAAAACCTATGGGATGCAGCCAAAGGTGTCTTGAGACGGAAGTTCATAGCCATAAATACATATATTAAAAAGAAGAAAGAGCTACAATTGAAAACCTAACTGCATACTTGGAGGAATTGGAAAAACAACAACAAACTAAACCTAAAGGAAGTAGAAAGAAAGAAATAACAAAGATTAGAGCAGAACTAAATGAAATAGATAATAAGAAAGCACTAGAAAAAATAAAATCAAAAGCTGGTTCTTCAAAAATATCAATAAAATTGACAAACCCTTAGCCAGACAAACAAAGAAAAAGAGAGAACACATGCAAATACAAAAAATAAGGAATGAGGAAGGGGTTATCACTACTGACCCCACAGAAATAAAGAGCATCATAAGAGGATACTTTGAAAAATTTTATGCCAACAAGAATGATAATTTAGAGGAAATGGACAAGTTTCTAGAAACTCACAAACAGCCTACATTAATGAAAGAAGGAATTGATGAACCCAAGATTCCAACTATGGTAGAGATAGACTCAGTCATCAAAAACCTCCCAACTAAGTAGATCCCATGAATTCACAGCAGAATTCTCCCAAACATTCCAGAAAGAGCTAATGGCAATTCTACTTAAACTCTTCCAAAGAATAGAAATAGAAGGAATATTGCCTAACTCATTCTACGTTGCAAATATTACCCTAATACCAAATCCAAACATAGATACCAATAGAAAGGAAAATTACAGACGAATTTCTCTAATGGACCTAGATGCTAAAATCCTCAACAAAACACTTGTTAATTGCATTCAACAATATATCTAAAGGATTATGCACCATGACCAAGTGGGATTCATCCCAGTTATGCAAAGATGTTTCAATATCAGAAAATCAATCAATGTAATACACAACATAAACAAACTGAAATTAAAAAAGCACATGATCATCTCTATAGATGCAGAAAAATCATTTGACATAACACAGCACACTTTCCTCATAAAAACACTGCAACAGATATGAATAGAATGAAATCTTCTGAGTATGATAAAAGGTATATATGAAAAACCCTAAGCTAACTCTTCTTCAATGGTGAAATCCTAAAAGCCTTCCCTCTGAGATCGACAACAAGACTGGGATGTGCACGATCACCACTCTTATTTAACATTGTCTTAGAAGTACTTGCTCGAGCACTGAGTCAAGAAAAGGATATAACTGAGTCAAGAAAAGGATATAACAGGGAAAATAAGAAGTAAAATTTCATTATTTGCAGATGACATGATCCTATACATAGAAAGCCCAGAGAAAGCTTATAAAGGAGTTCAGTAATGTTGCAGGTTATAAGAGCAATGCTCAAAAATCAGTAGCATTTCTGTACACTAATAATGAGCAATAGGAGTAGGAATTCAAGAAAAAATGCCATTTACAAATACTAACTAAAAGAATCAAATACCTAGGAATAAAATTAACTAAAGACATAAAGTACCTATATATAGAAAACAACACAACATTGTCAAAGGAAATCAAAGAAGACTTAAATAAATGGAAAAATATTCGCTGCTCATGGATAGGAAGATTAACATCATCAAGATGTCTATCTTACCCAAACTACTCTACAGATTTAATGCAATCCCAATAAAAGTCAACACTATATCTTTTAAGGAACAGGAAAAACTAACCACAAAATATATTTGGAAAGGTAATATGTCCCAAATTGCCAAAGACTTATTGAAAAAGAAAAATGAAGTTGGAGGTGTCACATTACCAGACTTTAAAACATATTACAAAGCTACAGTGATCAAAACTGTATGGTATTGGGACAAGGATAGATCTATTGACCAATGGAATCGAATTGAGAGTTCTGATATAGATCCTCGCATATACAGTCATCCGATATTCCACAAGGCTACCAAGCCCACACAGTTGGGAGAGAATTGCCTCTATAAAAAGTGGTGCTTGGAGTACTCTTTATCCATATCCAAAAGAATGAGAGAATTCCATATCACACCTTATACAAAAATCAACTTATGATGGTTCAATGATCTAAATATAAGAGCCAAAACCATAAAGACCTTGGAAGATAATGTAGGAAAGCATCTACAGGACATTGTAATAGGAAATGGTTTCATGAACTTCAGAGCCAAAGCACGAACAGGAAGAGAAAAAATAGATAAATGGGATCTCCTCAAAATAAAAAACTTCTGCACCTTAAAGGACCATATTAAGCAAAAAAAAAAGGTAGCCTACACAATGGGAGAAAATATTTGGCAAACATATATCTGATAGGAGCCTAATATCCTGCATATATAAAGAAATCCTATACTTTGAAAATAAAATAACAAACAACCCATTTAAAAAATGGGCAAGTGACCTGAAAAGACAGTTCTCCAAGGAAGAAATACCAAGGGCTAAAAAGCACATGAAAAAATGCTCGACATCGCTTGCTATCAGGGGAATGCATATCAAAACTACAATGAGATACCATTTACACCCACCATAATGGCAGCTATTAAAAAAACACCAGACTCTAAGTGTTGGAGAGGATTTGGAGGAATAGGAACACTCATGCAGTGTTGGTGGGATTGTGGAATGGTCCAGCCACTATAGAGGAGAGTTTGACAGTTCCTCAGGAAACTAACAATAGACCTTCCATATGATCCAGCAATTCCACTGGTGGGTAAATACCCAGAAGAACTGAAAGCAAAGGCACGAACAGATATATGCACACCAATGTTCATACTGGCATTGTTCACCATTGCCAAAAGTTGGAATCAGCCTTCGAGCCCATCAAATGATGAACGGATAAGCAAAACGTGGTTCATACATACAATGGAATATTACTCAGCTGTAAGTAGGAATATAGTGCTAACACACGGAATAACGTGGATGAATCTTTAAGACCTTATGTTGAGTGAAGAAAGCCAGGTATTGAAGGATGAACAGTATATGACCTCACTGATTTGAACTAAGGAAAGTGAGCAGTCTCTGAGAACCAGTGTCTGAAAAATAGTTTAACATGGGAGAGAAAGAGAAGGTTAGGCTGTGACCCATCACACATACGGACATAATCAATGGTAAAGAGATAGAGTATAGATGCATATTGAAGGATTGGACAGATGGGTAGTGATAATAGTGGGTTTGGTGGTGCAGAGTTGACAGGTGGTTAGATTAGGAAGGGCAGGTTGGAATACTCAGGGCATGTAACTATGAATGTTGTCATAACTTGAGTCAAGAGAGGGGAGTGTCATATGCCCCAGTAGGATGGGGAGGAAGGAACAGTTATGATTACATGGGGTATTTAGTGGTCATTGGTTTTTCATTACCTTAGAGTAATGGACACAGGACATGGTAAATATCATCAAAAATTATTAAATTATTCCGTCTAAATTGTAAACTATACTGTAACCCATTGACAATATTTACTTGCTATATTTTACTATCTTTATAACAGTTATAACAAAGCTAACATCCATGTTCCAAAAAGGTTTTAATATGGGGTGGGGAAGGGAGAGGGAGGTTGGGTATGTGGGAGTCTCTAGTATTCCATGTGTGACTTTGCTTTGACCTACAACTTCTTTGAAAATTAAATGAAAATTTGGAAGACCCTGGGGAATGAGAGGGGGAAGGTGCCATGGTACAATAGACATCTGATAATACAGTGAAAAAAGGAAAAAAAATATTTTTTTTTAAAAAGGAAATCTTTTTCCATTTTTTGAATATCCTAATCCAGTAATTATATTTTATTTGTAATTTAATTTTTTTCTTATGAGTTTCCTTGTATTCATCCCTTGCATTAAAGATTATCATTATTATTTCTTTATTCTATTAATTGTATTTGGTTATTATATGGGCTCAATGCTCAAGGAAGGTTTAGATCACAGAAGGCTTACAATGGGGGCTGCAGATGATCATTGGTGGAGGGTGTTTGCAAAGGGGGATTCATGGGAGTCAGTTCATCTGAATATACATGAAAGATATATGAAATTGTTCAAAAGATCAAGGGGTGGGGCATGGTCATTGTGGGTAGACAATCACTCAGTAAATGAAGGAATCTGAATTCCCAGCCTGGAGAGCCCTGCCACATTCTCCACGGGAGCAGCAACAGTCCCCCGAGTGCAGGAGCAGTGTCTCGCAAAAAATGATGTCCCACTGATGGGTTCTTATTATTGATGTCTAGCCTTATGAGTCTTTGCTCTTATAATTGAAACTTAGACTACTGTTACGGGATGTCTAACGGTTGCCAGCTGAGAGCCTCCTTGTTGCTCAAATGTGGTCTCTCTCAGCCATACTCAGGATACGAATGCATTACCATTCCCCCAATGTGAGACGTGACTCCTGGCGATGAACCTTCCTGGCAATGAGGGATTAATACCAAGTGCCAACTGATAACATGGTTAGAAAAAGACTTTGAATAAGGGGGGAAAAGGTAAAGAGAAAAGAGTTCATGTGGCTAAGAGACTTCAAAGAGAGTTTGGAGGTCATCACAGAGGTAATGCTTACGCAAACCTCTAGGATCTCATAGAACATCAAAGTGGATATCACCCCACACAGAGGGGCTCCTGAGGGCTCTGAAGACACTAAGTTCCTACATAAGTGGGGATAGCCTCAGAGATTGATGTCTTATTAGTGGGCTCTACCTTGGAATCTGTGCTCCTGAGAGTGACAGAGTTGGACTCAAATAAGCCCTCCTTGCACATGGTCCATCCATCCCTTCTATTCAAACCTATATGTGATACAGGAGTTTTTAGGTGTACTTCCAGTGACTGGAGCCTCTGGCCTACCTATGTGCCAGGTGTGTGTGGAATCTCAGTGGAGCTGCAACTCCTACCCTACAGCTCAATGGACTCATCCAGATCACCTGGCGAGGAGACAACGATGGGCAATGGCCATCCCAGAGAATGGATAGGGCAGGATAATCCCATCCTCTTTATCAATGGGATATAAGCCCTCTCTCACTTTGATGTGGAGTGGACATCACCATCCCAGTCCCCTCAGGATTGGGGCAAGATCTATAGACTAGTGTGGACTTAATGGTATTCTGTTGTAGACATATTGTGAATCACGCAATGGAAGAAAATATAACAGTGAGGTGCAGCCGGTGGCCCCTTGATACTTTGGGGGAAGGGAGGTGAGGGGCAGTAGAAATACAGGGGTTTTTTGGGGACTTGGGTTTTGTCCTGAGAGGTATTGCTGGAATGGATGTAAGCCACTTTACATCAGCATATACCATGCAGAACTGTGCGATAGAGAGTGTGGTCTATGATGTGAACTGGGGTCTATGCTTGGTGGTAAGGCCCCAGGATGTGTATATCCTTTGTGGGTGATGTGCCACACTGATGAAGGGTGTTTGTGTGAGATGTTGTGGGAGGTAGGGAACATTGGAATCCCTGTAATTTATGTGTAATATTTAGGTAATCTAAGCACATTTTAAAATATATTGATATATGTAAATAAATAACTTTTATGTAAGCTAATGCACATATATGCATATATATTTATATATAATTTTACAAATATTAGTATGTATTGTGAACATTTTTATTTTTACACACAATAAAGAAAAGAAAGAAAAAAGAAAGGAAATGTTACAATAATGGGCAGCATTATTGTTTAAATGGTAATTTTTATAATGCTTACCCAGAATGTAATGGATTGAAGAACGAGTGAAAACAAACATGATAATTTCAAATAATTGTAAAGCCCATCTTCACAAAAACTAAGAAATCTCAAGTTCTGATGCATAAATCAGTGGTAACAATTTGAACACACATCAGTGTGGAAGGGTTGTGGGAGGAGCAGATCTCAGAACTGCAACTGCACTTTTCCTAGAGGAGAAAAACATCCTGAATTGCAGTCACAGCCGCTTCCTTAAAAGATTGGCAACAAGTTGCACAGACTGAAGGTGGAGATTTTTTGGAGATTCACGTTCATTACATTCACAGGGCTTCTCTCCAGTATGAATGTTGTAATGTTTAATGATATACTGCCTCTGGCTGAAGGCTATTCCATATTCCTTACATATATAGATTTTCCGTCCACTATGAATTTTCTCATGGTCAGTGAGATTTGATTTGGTGTTGAAGGCTTTCCTACATTCCTTATATATACAGAGTTTCTCTCCAGTTTGTCTTCTCTGGTGTGTAATGAGGCTTGATTTCTGTATGAAAGCTTTTCCCACATCCATCACATTCTAGGCTTTCTCACCAGTATGTATTCTCAGATGGTTAACGAGGATTTCCTCCTGGTTGAAGTCTGATGCAAAATACTATAAATCTGTTGCTCTTTATAAAAGGTATTTATTTGGGGTAGAAGCTTACAGTTTCCAGGCCAGAAAGCATAAGTTTCTTCCTTCACCAAAGTCTGTTACTCCATCTTGGAGCAAGACAGCTGCCAAAATTTGCCAGGGTTCAGGCTTCTTCAGTTCCTCTCTTCTCATGGCTGAGTTTCTCTCTGGGCTCAGCTCCTCTGTTTCCTCCAAAATGTCAGCTGTAGACTATGAGTCTCCCTAACCTATGCTTCACTCCACAAGGCCAGCTGTGAATTTTCAGTTGAATCTCTTGTCTCATTACCCTGGGGACTTTTGTTGTTGCTCATCAGAACTCCAACCTCAAAAACTACTACAACTCTGTCCTTTGCCATGCATTTTTATGTCTGCAAACCCACCCACTAAGGGACAGGGCAAAACACCCTGCCGACTCTGGCCCAGTCAACTCCCTTATCATACCTTAATCATGCCCTGAATAACGTACCAGTTTACAAGCATAATCCAATATCTATTTATGGAATTCATAATCATATCAAACTGCTACATATCCATTTCTCCATCTTATACTATATATTATTTTATGGTGCATTTGAACATTTTATTGATGTCCTAGTCCACGGTTATCACTATTACTTTATCCATTCAATGGTCATTCATATATATTAATTTAATGAACAGATAATTTTCTTCAGTCCATCCTGAATCTTGAAACTTCTGAGATTATTTTCTTTCTGCCTGAAGAATATTCTTTTACATTTCTTTTAAAGTGAATTGATGCCAACAAACATTATTAGATTTTACTCATCTGTAAAGGTATTTATTTCAATTCTTCCAGAAGGATTGAAATGAATTAAATATCAGTCCTCTACGATCTCCACTGCATTTGAGAGCTCCCTAAGGGTTGAATTTCTCCATTTTGTTGTAAATTTAATCAGTTGTTTGGAAAAGAATATTGGGGCTTTCAGTCTTACAGCCTGCTTCTGCACCCCAACCCCCAGGCAAAATGTGTGTTCTCTGGCTCTGGGGATGGGAATAATGGAACACCTCTCTGAGTTTCACACCTGATTTTGGAGTTAAGATTTGGGGGAGAAAGCACATTATATTTAGTTTTTTGGACCATTCTTGGCAGTAGTGCAATGGTGGTGAGCACCCCAATTTCACAATGATGGCCTCACCCAAAGTACAGCCACTGTTTTATGAGTTCCCATTTCTCCCAGATTTATGAGATCCCTCCTGATCCCTGTGCCCTGGTTTAATGCCATCATTTGAGTCTTGTGTGGACCCCGGAGAAGTATGTTCTTACTAACCCATTGCTGTGTGTGTAAGACTTTTGTAAGTAGGACATTTTGGTTAGATTGAGATAAGTGATATTGCAATTAGTTCACTTTTTTTAAGAATGCTTTGGTTTAGTTAAGGGCCTCTGATTAGATTTCAGGCACCAGTTTGGACCCCAATCATTGTGCAGAAGTCCTACATGCAAGGAACACACAGAGAAAGATTGCTTCCATGTTTACCCTGCCATGCGGGAGAGGGCTCCAGGATTTCCTAGTGTGGAGAGACATAGAAACCCTGAGAGGCTAAGGGAGAGGCCAGAGGCTGGAGTCTTGGAGCAGCTTGAATCTGAATACATCCAGGCCAGAGGAAAAGGGAGAGGTGTGAGCAATTGCATCTGAAGTCCCAGTGCTGAGCTCAGGGACAAAGTGAGTTTGAAGGACAAGGCAGAGAGAGAAAGGCAAGCTAAACATCTTACCTTGGGAGGAGTCCAGAAGCAGCTGACCTTGTTAAGACAGCATTTCTGATGATGCCTTGATTTGGACATTTTCACAGCCTCAGAACTGTAAGCTTTAACCCTAGTAAATTCCAATAAAAGCCAACCTATTTCTCGTATTTTGCATTGGCAGTGCTTGGCAAATTCGAACAGCTAGGGACACAGGGTTGGACAGCCGCCCTGTTCCCAAGTGGAGTGTTATCCTGCTATCCAGTGAATTCACCTGTAAACTGTGGGTGTATCCAGACTAAGTAGGATTGAGTATTGGTAAGATGGAAGGGGAAGTACCCTTGTCCAGCAAGTCCTGCAAGACAGGCAGGCAGGCAGGGGAGTCACATTGTTTGGTGACTTGTATAAAGTCACAGATACCCCACTATGATATACCTGGGTCAGACAGTGGTTAGGAGGTAGGCAGGGGCAGATAAAAGCATGGGACCTGTGGTGTGTTGCAGCGGAGTATACTGGGCACAGAGAGGAGGCTTCCTGCTCCTGCTCCTTTTGCCCTTCCCTCCATCCCTTGGCCTCCAGCGTTGACCCTCTGAGGAGGCTTTTCTTACTGTACCACTTCTGGGTCTCAGGAACAGACTCTGGTGACCTATTTCCAGTTCTACATTCACCTTCTCCAATCTTGGGGCAGCTAAAAAAGAGCAATGCCAAGATGAAATCTGCTGGTGTCAGGAAGGAAATGTCAAAATTCACATTACAGCATTGCCTAAACCAATAACATCACCAGAATGAGCAACATTAAAAATATAGTATGGGAATCCCAGAAAATCTTGGGATATATTGTTGACAAGAATCAAAGTGAACTTGTGAGATGGTTTAATCTTTGCAGAAAACCGCAGAGGGTGTGAATGCCAGATATTTCTCACACTAATTAAACATTAATTTTTCACCACATTTTTAATAGTGTTGACAATGATGCAGACCTCTTCAATACCAGAAGAAAATGGAGGGGTTGTATGGGGAGAAGTTGATGAACAACAGAAGAAGCTGAAATATAAGACGAGTTCAATGCAGTTTCCCCAATCCAGAGAGAGATTGTCATGTTTGGGAACCAAACTCTCTCAGGCCCAATGAAAAGAATCATCATAGGTTCTGAATCCACAAAGGAGGACAGGGAGAGAGCCCTGCTCTGAACTCACAGCACCAGCTAGGGGTGTGACTCACTCTAGCGGTTCTTCACTGGGGAGTAAGTAGTAGGAAGTCTGTCTTCTCCTGTGGTGCTAACAGCCCTCTAACCAGACACGTGTAGAGAGCAGTGTGGACTTCACACCTCATGTCCATGCTCCTCATCACCGTGCTCTCTATTGCTGAGGCAGGTGTCCACCCGTCCTGGAAGCTGGGGAGGGGGCCAAGGGGAGTGAGCACTTTTCCTTTATGGGAGACTGTATGTGCAAAGGGTGAGGGGTAGTACCCCCCCAGTAATGTTGCAGATATTACAAAGTGGATTTCCTTGTGTATTATTTTCATAATTTCTTTTAAATTATAACTAAATTATCCATACAAAGAATATAAAAATAATTTATGCCTGTTATGGCAAACAGCAAACTTCCTTCTCTAGCCTCAACCCCCACTCCACCTTCCACAGAATTATCTGCATTGGCACATTGTTTTTGGGTACACATTTCTCTTTGAAAATACATGCATTCTCTAGTTTCATCCATCCCACAACCTATCGCATTTGAGAAAAATATTGGAGTACAACTTAAGAATATAAATAAATTTTCTAACATCTTAAAATTCTTGAGAATAGAAGCATATCATCTAATTATGAAAGGATAATTTCTGATTTAAAATAATAAGGAAAATTGGAGTGAAATAGAAAGCAGGCCACTATAGTTCAGTGGTGGATAAACTTGAATCCACATCAGCATCAGTTGAAGAAACAAAAAATATAAATGGTTGGTGTGCCTTATAAGAAAATGCTACAATAAGGGGCAGCATTATTTTTAAAGGTGGTAATTTTTTAAATGCTTACCCAGAATGTAATGGATTGAAGAACCAGTGAAAACAATGAGGATAATTTGAAATGAGTGGAAAGCCCATCTTTACATAAACTAAGAAAAATCTCAAGTTTTGATACATAAATTAGTGGTAACTAATGGAACACAGATGAGTGTGAAAGAAGATGTGGGAGGAGCAGATCTCAGAACAAACTGCAGGTACACTTTTCCAAGAGGAGAAAGACATCCTGAATTGCAGTCACAGCCACTGCTTTAAAAGATTGGAAACAAGTTGCCCCGACTGGAGGTGGAGATTCTTTGGAGATTCACGTTCATTACATTCAGCGGGATTTGCTCCAGTATGAATATTGTAATGTTTAATGAGATACAGCCTCTGGCTGAAGGCTATTCCACTCCACATTCCTTACATATATAAGGTTTTCCTCCATTATGAATTTTCTCATGGTCAGTGATATTTGTTTTGCTACTGAAGGCTTTCCTACATTTCGTACAGATATATGGTTTCTCTGTTTTATTGAAAGTCCCAATCCACTAATTATATTTCATTTTTAGTTTACTTTTTTTCTTTTGATTTTCTTGTATTTTTCCCTTGCATTAAAGCTTATCATTATTATTTTTTTTATTCTATTAAAAATTATATGGGCTCCATATTCAAGGAAGATTTAGATCACAGAAGGGTTACAATGGGGGTTGCAGAGAATCATGTGGGCGGTGTCTGTGATGGGGGATTCATGGGAGTAAGTTCATCTGAATACACTTTAAAATTATATGAATTTTTTTAAATGATCAAGGGATGGGGCATGGTCATGGTGGGTAGACAATCACTCAATAAATGAGGGAATCTGAATTCCCAGCCTGGAGAGCTCTGCCACATTCTCCAAGGGAGCAGCTACAGTTCCCTGAGTGCAGGAGCAGTGTCTAGCAAAAGAGGATGGCCCACTGATGGGTTCTTGTTATTGATGACTAGCCTTATGAGTCTTCACTGTTGTAATTGAAACTTAGCCTACTGTTTTGGGTGCCTAAGGGTTGCCACCTGAGAGCCTCCTTGTTCCTCAAATGTGGCCTCTCTAAGCCAAACTCAGGATATGAGTGCATTTCATTCCCCCCAATGTGGGACATTTCTTCTGGTGATGATGTTCCCTGGTAATGTGGGATTAATACCAAGTGCCATCTGGCAACATGATTGGGAAAAGACTTTGAATAAAGGGGGAAAAGTTAAAGACAAATGAGTTTGTGTGGCTAAGAGACTACAAAAAGAGTTGAGAGGTCATCCCCGAGGTAAGGCTTGTGCACACCTCAGTAGGATATCATTGAACATGAATGTGGATATCACCCCACACAGAGGGGCTCCTGAAGGCACTGGAGACACTCAGGTCCTATATTAGTGGGGATAGCCACAGAGATCAATGCCTAATTAGTGGGCTCTACTTTGAATCTTTGCTCCTGAGAGTGAGAGTTTTGGACCCAAATAAGTCCTCCTTGCACCTGGTCCATCATTCCCTTCTAGTCAAACCTATATGTGATGCTGGAGTTTTGGGGTGTACTTCCAGAGACTGGAGCCTCTTGCCTATCTATGTGCCATGTGTGCGTGGAATCTCGGTGGAGCTACAACTCCTACCTTACAGTTCAATGGACTCATCCATGTCACCTGGCGAGGAGTCGATGATTGGCAATTGCCATCCCAGGGAATGGAGAAGGCCTGCAGTTGCAGGCAGGAAAATCCCATCCACTGTGTCAATGGGATATAAGCCCTCTCTCACTTGGAGGTGGAGTGGACATCACCATCCTATTCCCCTCAGGATTGGGGGAAGTGCTATGTACTAGAGTGGACTTAAGGATATTCTGTTGTAGACACATTGTGAATCAAGCAATGGAAGAAATTATAACAGTTAGTTGGAGTCGGTGGCCTCTGAACACTTTCGGGGCAGGAAGGTGAAGGGAGGTTGAAATATAGGGGGTTTTTTGAGACTTGGGGCTTGTCCTGATTGGAATTGTAGCGACAGACATGGCCACTTTACATCAGCATATACCAGGCAGAACTGTGTGGTAGAGAGTGTGGTCTATGATGTGAACTGTGGTCTATGCTTGGTGGCAAGGCCCCAGGATGTGTATATCCACTGCGGGTGATGTGCCACACTGATGAAGGTTGTTTGCGTGGGATATTGTGGGAGGTGTGGGAGGTTGGGAACAAAGGAAACACATTAATTTCTGTGTAATATTTATGTAGTGTAAGCACCTTTAAAAATATATATGTAAAGAAATAATATTTATGTAAGCTAATCCACATATATGCATATATGTTTATATATAATTTTACAAATATTAGTATGTATTGTGAAAATTTTGATTTTTACCCACAATAAAATAAAGAAAAGAAAGAAAATGTTACAATAATGGGTAGCATTATCCACGGGTTCAATGGGCTCTAGAGATATACAGTCTCTGCAGGCTCCACAGACTCGATTTCCATGGGCTCCATGAGCTCCAGGGGCTCTACAGGACGCACATGTTATGCAGGACTGCACAGTTTCCATATGCTCCATGGGGTCTATAAGCCTGTACATATTCCACAGGCCTCCATGGTCTCCATTGCCTCCACAGGTATGCATATGTTCCATGGGCTCCACAGGTTCCAAGGGCTTCATGGGCCTCCACAGCCTCTAAATGCCTCACAGGCTCCACTGGCCTACAGAGCCTTCAGTCTCCATGGATTCTATCACCTCCACAGGCAGCAAAATCTCCACATGTGTGAATGGCCTCTAGGTTCTTGATAGGCTCCAAAGCTTTCCATGGGCTGCAGTTTCCACAGGCTCCATGGGTTCCACGTGCTCCACAGGTTCCATGAGTGTGCACAGGATCCACAGGTACCTCTGACTCCAAATGTTCTACAGCCTCCACAGGCTCCATGTGCTCCACAGGCTCCATGGGCCCACACAGGCTGCATGGCCTCCAAGGGCTTCAAAGGATCAACAGGCTCCATGGGCATGTAGAGGCTCCACAGGTCTCCAGGGGCAAGGAATGCTCCATGGACTCCATGACCTCCAAGCCCTCCCTGGAATCCATGTGGCTTCACAGTTTCCAGAAGCTTCCCAGTTTCCTCAGGCTCCATGAGCCTGTGCAGACCTACAGCTGCCCCAGCCCTAAATAAGCCCCAGTGACTCCACAAGCATCTACATGTTCTTCAGCTTCTTCAGACCCTACAGCCTCCACAGGCTTTATTGGCCTATATAACCTCCATGGGCTCAACAGGATCCATATTCCTTCATGGCCTCAAAAGGCTTTGCCAGCACCATGTGCCTGCACAGTCTCCATTTCCTCCATGAGATATACAGACTTTTTATTCTCCACAAGCTACATGGGTTCCATCAGCTCCATCAGCTCCAGTGGCTCCCCAGGCTCCATATGGTCCACAGTCCTGCACAGTTGCCATAGTGTCCATGAGGTCTATAGAACTCTACAGGCTCCACAGGCTTCCATGGTCTCCAGAGGTTGCCCAGGCCTGCATAGATACCATGGTGTCCACAGGGTCCTCAGGAATACAAAAGCTCCATAGGCCTCCATGTGTTTCACGGCCTACATGGGCTCCATCAGCTCCAAATATTCCACAGGCCTCTATATTCTCACAAATTTCACAGTCTCCATGTCCTTCACAGGACTGCACATGCTCCACAGGTCTCCTTGACTCCATAGTCTCCATGGGCTCCTAGGTCTCCATATAATCCACCAACTCCACCAACTCCACGGACTCCATGGGCTTCCCAGGTTGCACATGTTCCACTGGCCTACATAACATCCATGAGCTCCATGGGCTACATGGACTTCACTGGCTCAATGGGCTCTACAGTCTTTATGACTCCATGGGCTCCACCAAATCCATCGGCTCCACAGAATCCACAGGCTCTAAAGCCTGTACAGGCTCCACAGACTTCAGTGTGCGCCACTGTCTCCACAAGCTCAACAGGCTCCATGGGCTCCACAGGTTTCAAGGGGATACATGCACTTAACAGGTTCCACATTCTCTGTAGTGTCCTTGGGTTCCATAACTCAACAGGCTCCATGAGTCCCAAGGGTTCGACGAACTCCACAGGATCCATAGGCCTTTACAGGTTCCACAAGCTCCCTGGGCCTACACAGGCTCCAAAGGTCCCACAGGCCCCACAGACTAAACCAGCCTCCACAGTCTCCATGGAATCTATAGTCTCCTCCAGCAGCACATGCTCCACAGATGTCAATGTGCTCAAGGGGTTTCATAGGCTCCACAGACATCCACGGGCTACAGAGACTCCACAGGCTCCATGGGTATGCAGAGGCTCCACAAGCTCTACTTACTCCACAGGCTCTTCAGGCTCCATAAGAACCACATGCTGCACAGGGTCTATGGCACTGCACAGGCTGCATGTTCTCCAAGTGCTTTAAAGGCTCTACAGGCTCCATGGGCATGCAAAGGCTCCACAGGCCCCCTGGGGCAATGCATGCTCCATGGGTTCCATGACCTCCAAGGCCTCCCTGGCATCCATGTGGCTTCACAGTTTCCATAAATTCAAGCTCCATGAGCCTGCACAGCCCTCACAGCCTCCCTGGTCCAAAATGGGCCCCATCAACTCCACAGACATCCACATGATCCTCAGCTTCTTAAGACCCTACAGCCTCCACAGGATCTATATGAACTCCATTGGCTCCACAGGATCCATATTCCTCCATTGCCTCAACAGGCTTTGCCAGCACCATGTGCCTGCACTGTCTCCATTGCCTCCATGAGATCCACAGCCTCTGTAGGCTCCACAGACTCCATGCATTCCATGGGCTCCGTCAGCTCCCATGGCTCCGCAAGCTTCATATGTTCCACAGGTCTGCACAGTTGCCATAGGCTCCATGGGGTCGACAGGAGCTCCACAGGCTCCATGGGCTCCAGAGGCTACAGGTTCTTCACAGGCTCCATGGGTATATACAGGCTCTATAGTCTCCACCGACCCCCAGGTTATATAGGCCCACAGGCTCCACAGGTTCCATGGATCTGCACAGACTGCATGGACTCCAAGGGATTTAAAGGTTCAATGGGCTCCATGACTGTCAGGAAGTTCTCCAGGCTTCAAGGAAGAATGCATGCTCCTTAAGCTCTATGAACTCCAAGGCATCCATGCCATCCATGTGGCTTCACACTCTCCAGTGTCTCTGAGTCTCCACATGCTCCATGAGCCTGTATAGGCCCCTCAGTCTCCATGGCACAAAATGGGTGCCACAGACCACACAGGCCCCCACATCATCCTCAACATCTTCAGACTCTACAGCCTCCACAGGCTTCATGGGCCTACATAAACCCCATGATATTCAGGGCATCAACATTCTTCCATGGCCTCAACAGGTTCTCCCAGCACCATGAGCTTGCCCAGTCACCATTGTCTCCATGAGGTGTACAGCCTCTGCAGGCTCCACGGGCTCCATGGGTTCCGTGGACTCCATGAGCTCATGTAGCTCTACAGGCTCCATATGTTCCACATGCCTGCATATTTACCATAGGCTCCATGGGTTCTATATGAATATACAGGCTCCAAACTTCCATGGGCTTCACAGTCTACTCAGGCCTGCAGATGTAACATGGTCTCGACAGAGTCTTCAAGTCTGCACAGGCTCCACAGGCATCCACATGTTTCACTGCCTCCATGTTGTCCATCAACTCGACGGGCTCCTCGGGCCTCTATATTCTCACAGTGTTCACAGACTCCCTCTCCTTCACAGGACTGCACAGTCTCCACTGGCCTCCTTGGGCTCCACAGTGTCCATGGTCTCCTTGGTCTCCGTGGCTTCCACAAACTCCACCACCTCCATGGACTCCAAGAGCTTCCCAGGTTTCACAGGTTCCACTTCCCTACACAGCATCCAAGAGCTCCTAGAGCTCCATGGGCTCCAAGGGCTCCTTGGCCTCTACAGATATACAGTCTCTGCAGGCTCCACAGGATCCAAGGTTTTCATGGGCTCCATGAGCTCCAGGGGCTCCACAGGCTGCACATGTTGCACAGGACTGTAAAGTTGCCATACACTCTATTGGTTCTATACGCCTTTACAGGTTCCACAAGCCTCCATGGGCTCCCCAGACTCACCAGGCCTGCAGAGTTACATGTGCTCAACAGGGTCCTGAGGCTGGCCCAGGTTCAACAGGCTTCCATGCCTTTCACAGCCTACATGGGCTCCATAAGTTCTATTGGTTCCACAGGCCTCTATATTTTCACAGTCTTCACAGACTCCCAGGCCTTCATGGAACTGCACAGCCTCAACAGGGCCCCGTGTTTTTCACAGCCTCCATGGGCTCCATCAACTCGATGGCTTCCACAGGACTCTATATTCTCACAGTCTCACTATCCTTCACTGGACTGCAAAAGCTCCACTGGCCTCCTTGGGCTCCACAGTGTCCATGGTCTCCTCTGTCTCCATGCCTTTCACAAACTCCACCAGCTCAACAGACTCCAAAATCTTCACAGGTTGCACAGGATCCACTTCCCTACACAGCATCCACGTGCTCCATGAGCTCCATGGGCTCCACGGGCTCCATGGGCTCTACAGATATACAGTCTCTGCAGGCTCCACAGGCTCCATGATTTCCATGGCCTCCATGAGCTCCAGCAGCTCCACCAGTTCCACATGTTGCACTGGCCCGCACAGTTGCTCTATGCTCCATGGGGTATATAGGACTTTACAGGTTCCACAGGACTCCATGGGCTCCACAGACTCACCATGCCTGCAGAGGTACCTTGGGCTCCACAGGATCCTCAGGCTGGCAAGGCTCCAGTGGCCTCCACGCATTTCATGGCCTCCATGGACTCCATCAGCTCCATGGATTCCGCAAACCTCTATATTTTCATAGTTCACAGTCTCCCTTTCCTTCATGGGACTGCAAAGGCTCTCCTTGGATTCCACAGTCTCCATGGCTTCTTGGAACCCCTGGGTTCCACACACTCCACCAGCTCCATGGTCCCTGGGCTTCACAGGTTGCCCAGGTTCCACTGGACTACACAGCATCCACGAGCTCCATGGGCTCCATGGGGCCACACAGGCTCCATGGCTTCAAAGGGCTTCAAAGGATCAACAGGCTACATTGGCTTGCAGAGTCTCCACAGTACTCCAGGGGCAATTCATGCTCCATCAACTCCCTGGACATGGAGCCTGTGCCTGCTCATGGTGCTGGCAGAAACTATTGAGGCCATGGAGGAATATGGATTGCATGGAGCCCATGGAGGTTATGAAGGCCCATGAATCTTGTGGAATTGGTAAGTCTGAAGAAGCTGAGGATCATGTGGAGGCCTGTGGAGTTGGTGAAGCCCATTTTGGGCCATGGAGCTTATGAGGCTTGTGAGTTTCTGGAAACTGTGAAGCCACATGGATGCCAAGGAGATCATGGAGCCCATGGCACATTCAATGCTCCTGGAGACCTTTGGAGCCTCTGCAGGCCCATGGAGCCTACTGAGCATTTGAAGCCTTTTGAGACCATGCAGCCTGTGTAGGCCCATGGAGCCTGCGGAGCACATAGAACCCATGGAGCCTCAGGAGCCTGTGGAGGCTTTGGAGCCTGTGCATAACCATGGAGCCTGTGGAGCACTTTGACACCATAGAGCCTGTGGAGCCCATGAAGACTGTAGAGGTCTGTGGAGCCTGTAAAGTCCTGTTCAGCTGTTGAGGACATGGAGACCATAAAGTCTGTCAAGACTGTGCAGTTGTCAAAGCCCTAGGATTCCTTGAAGCCTGTGCAGGCCCAGGGAGCTTGTGTACCCTGTACAGGACTGTGGATCCTGTGGAGCTCGTCAAAACCATGGGGCCCATGGAATCTGTTGAGGTATGGGCTCCAAAGACACTACAGAGAATGGGGAACTTGTTAAGGATATGTAACCCACTGTCATCTGTGGAACATATGCTGCAGGTGTAGGCCATAGATTCCATGGAGACTGTGGAAGCTGTGTAAGTCAGTGGGGCCTGAGGGGTCTTTGGAGCCTGTGGAGGCCCAGGGAGCTTGTGTACCCTGTACAGGCTTGTGGATCCTGTGGAATTTGTTGAGCCCATGGGACTCATGGAGGCTGTTGATGTACGGAGCCCAAGGACACTACAGAAAATGTGGAGACTGTTAAGTACATGTAGGCCCTTGACACCTGTTTAGCCAATGGAGCTTGTTGAGCTTGTGGAGACTGTGGCGCCCATTGAGGCCTGTGGGGCCTGTACAGGTTTTAGAACCTGTGGATTCTGTGGAGGGGATGGTGATGGTGGAGCCCATGGATTCATTAAGGACTGTATAGCCCATAGAACCTGTGTAGTCCATGTAGCCCATGGATCTCATGGATGTTGTGTAGGCCAGTAGAACTTGTGCAACCTGTGAATCCCATGGAGTCCATGGAGCTGGTGGAATATGTGGAATCTATGGAGACCTAAGAGCCCATGGAGACTCTGGATCCAAGGAGGCCTGTGGAGCCTGTGCAGATCCATGAAGGACATGGAGACTGTGAAGTTTGTGAAAATATAGAGGACTGTGGTATCCTTGGAGCTGATGGATCCCATGGAGGCTGTGAAACTCATGGAGGCCTATGGAACTTTTGTATTCCTGAGGACTCTGTGGAGACCATGGTATTTCTGCAGGACTGGGTAACCTGAGGATCCCATGGATACCTATGGATCATGTAGAGACCTATAGACCTCATGTTCCCTATGGCAACTGTGCAGGACTGTGGAACATGTGGAGCCTGGGGAGCTCATGGAGCCTATGGGACCCATGGAGCATGTGGAGCTTGCAAAGCCTGCATATTTCATGGAGGCCATGGAGCCTGTGGAGGCTCATGGTGCTGGCCGAAGCTAATGAGGCCATAGAAGAATGTGGGTCCCATGGAGCCCATGGAGGTTATGAAGGCCCATGAAGTTTGTAGAAGCTGTAGAGTCTGAAGAAGCTGAGGATCATGTGGAGGCCTATGGAGTCGGTGGAGTCCATTTTGGACCATGGAGTCTGTGAAGCCTCTGAAGGCTCATGGAGCTTGAAGAAACTGGGGAGTTTCTGGAAACTGTGAAGCCACACGGATGCCATGGAGGCCTTGGAGATCATGGAGCTGATGGAGCATTAATTGCTCCTTGAGTCCTGTGGAGCCTCTGCAGGCATATGCAGCCAACTGAGCATCTGAAGCCATTTGAGACCATGCAGCCTGTGCAGGCCCATTGAGCCTGTGGGGCACATGGAATCTGTGAAGCCTACAGATCTTGTAGAGTCTGTGGAGCCCATTTTGGGCCATGGAGCCTATGAAGCCTGTGAAGGCTCATGGTTCCTGTGGAGACTGGGGAGCCTCTGGAGACTGTGAAACCACAAGGTGCCATGGAGGCCTTGTCAGTCATAGAGCCCATGGAGTTGCATTGCTTCCATGCAGCCTGTTGAGCATTTGTAGCACTTCGAGACCATACAGCCTGTGAAGGTCCATGGAGCCTGTCAGGCATGTGGAACCTGTGGAGCCTGTATAGACTATGGAGTCAGTGGAGCATGTGGAGCCTGTATATACCCATGGAGTCTGTGGAGCACGTGTAGACTGTGGAGCCATAGAGCCTTTGGAGCCTGTAGAGGTATATAGACCCCATTGGAGCCTATGGCAACTGTGCCGGCCTGTGGAACATGTGGAAACTATGAAGCCTGTGATGCCTGTGCATACCCATGTATCCCATGTATCCATGGAGCACATGGAGCCTGTGGAATCCGTGGAGTCTGTGGAATCTGTACACAACCATTGTGCCTGTGGAGAACGTGGAGTCCATGGAGCCTGTGGAAACGTGGAGCCTGTGGAGCCTGTTCATAACTATGGAACCTGTGGAGCACGTGCACCCATGGAGCCTGTGGAGACTGTGCAGCCCATGGAGGCCTGTGGAGCCTACGCAGGCCCCTACAAGCCATTGACCCCTGTGGCCATGTGCTGTCTGTGGAGAGCATAGATATCATAGAGACTGTGGAGGCTTTGTAGGCCATTTGAGCCTGTGGGGCCTTTGGAGCCTGTGGAGACCCATGAAGCTTGTGGAGATTGTGTAACCAATGGAGCCTATGCAGACCTGGAGAACCAGTGGAGCCCATGGAGATTGTAGAAGCCTGTGGAGCCAGTGCAGGACTGAGGAGGTGGCTGAGTCCATGGAACCCCCAAATTTTGTCAAGACCATGGAGTTTACGAAGACTGTGCAGGCCCAGGGAGCTTGTGGAGCCCATAGAGCCCTGTGGATCCTGTGGAGTTTGTCGAGCCCATGGGTCCCAAGGAACCTGTTAAGGTATGGAGCCCAAGGACACTATAGAAAATGTGGAGCCTGTTAAGTACATGTAGCCTGTTGACACCTGTGGACTCTATGGAGCCTGTTGAGCTTTTAGAGACTGCAGTGCCCTTTGAGTCCTGTGGAGTCTGTACAGGCCTTAGAGCTGGTGGATTCTGTGGAGCCGATGGAGATGGTAGAACCCATGGATCTGTAAAAGACTGTAGAATCTCTGGAGCCTTTGGAGCTCATGGATACTGTGTAGGCCAGTGGAACCTGTTCAACCTTTGAAGCCCATGGACCTGGTGGAGTTTGTGGAAATCAGGGAGACTGAGGAGCCCATGGAGACAGTCAAATCCAAGGAAGCATGTGGAGCTTTTGCAGTCCCCTGAAGGACAGGGAGACTGTGAAGTCTGTGAGAATATAGAGTCCTGTGGAATCCATGGAGATGATGGCGCCCCTGGAGGCTGTGAAACACATGGAGGCCTATGGAGCCTGTTCAGGCCTCAGGACCATGTGGAGCCAATGGTAATTCTGCAGGCCTGGGCAGCCTGTGGAGCCAATGTAGGCCTTCAGAGCCTCTAAATGCTTATAGACCCAATGGAGCTTATGGCAACTGTGCAGGCATGTGGAACATGTGGAGCCTGTGGAGCGACTGGTCTCATGAAGCTCATGGAAGCCATGGAGCATATGGAGATGACAGAGACTGTATATCTCATGTAGGCCATGGAGCATGTGCAGGCTCATGTTTCTTGCAGAGCCTGTTGAGGCCTTGGAGGAATGTGAATCCCTTCAAGCACATGGAGCCTCTAAGGCCTCCATGGCATCGCAGACTCTTCTGAGCCTCTGCAGGCTCCCAAGTATCCACAGGCTCCATGAGCCAGCACAGAGCCGATAGGCTCCATGGCTCCAAATGACCTCCACCAACTCGACAGTGCTCCACATAATCCTCAGCTTCTTCAGACTCTACAGCCTCCACAGGCTTCATGGCCCTACATAACCTCTGAGTCCTGCAGAACCCATAGAGCTGATGGAGCACATGGAGGCTGTGAAATCCATCAAGGCCTGTGGAGCTTATGAAGGCCTGAGGACCCTGTGGAGCACATGGTACCTCTGAAGGCCTGGGGAGCCTGTGGAGCCAAGGGAGGCCTGTGGAGCCTGTACAGGCTTATACACACCATGGAGCCTAAGGCAACTGTGCAGGGCTTCGGAGCATGTGGATCCTGTGGAGCCACTGGAGCTCATGGAGCCCATGGAACCAATGGAGCCTGTGGGGCTAGTAGAGCCTTTATATCTCATAGAGGCCATGGAGCTTGTGCAGGCTCATGGGGCTGGCAGGGCCTTTTGAGGCCTTGGAGGAATGTGGATCCCTTCAAGCCCATGGAGGTTATGTAGGCCCTGGTTGTTTCTTATCCTTCAGAAGCCTGAAAATTCCAGGGTTGATATATGTGCTGTTGGTTTGTCCCCATCATAAACCAAGTGCTGTATCACTTCCCATTTCCTAGTTATGAAGTCACCAAACTGGATGTGATGCTCATTTGAAGCAAGAAGAGCCATGAATAATAGAAGAAATAAAAAGAAGATATTGTTGCACTTCCCAAACTGGATGCTTAGATGATTGATATTGGATCTTTCCTCTTTTCTAATGAATGCATTTAATGCTATAAATTTCCCTCTGAGCCCTGCTTCTGCTGCACCACACAAACTATGAAGAAGCATAGGACATTAAGAAGCAGAAAGAACCACATATCAAAAGGATTGTGAGTGAAACTATATCCACTTCTATAACAGTACAGATTTAAGATGAAGGCAGAGAATGTAAGAAAGTTGGGAAAATATTTTCTCTTACCACAAGCATTGTTTCCTCAAAATAACAATTCTATGAATATAACTTCACTTTGAGGAAATGTTGTAATTCAACATGGAGGTAGATGGTGACGGGAAAGATTCAAAGAATATTTGGGACCAGGGGACCTCACTGCATGTGGAATGCAGGCAAGTTTATTTAGGCTGAAGCTGCTTTTTATACTACAAAGCTGATAACAAAATTAGGGCATCTTTCTGTGTTCCCAGATAATCTTTCTTGGGAATTCATACCATAACATCTTAGTGTTGTGTTCATTCCATTCTGCCTCCTTCCACTGAGGTCTGCAATATGCAGTGTCCTTGGAGACATTTGATAATGTTTCTCTGCCAGTGAGCATGCTTTTTAAATGTTTAACCTTTTATGCACTGGCACTCAGCATTTTCCCAACAATTCCCCCTTTTTTATTTTTGTCCAGGGTGACTGTGCCTGTCTTAGGGTGCACTCCTCTGAAGGTCTTACCCATCACTGGCCACCAGGCCAGCTCCATGAACAGAGGTTTGAGATTCAAGGGTTTTAAGCAGAATCAAGTTATTGGCATGGCTGGCCTTTTCAGCCCTATTAATGTGGGGCAGCAGGGCTTTGTGAATGCCTGCTAATACAGTTAAGTGTAGCAGAGCACCAATGATCACCACACCAAATGTAGAATGTACAGAATTAGATTTCCACCAATGTAAGAGGTTTTATTTTAATTAATTGATCTGTCACTGATTGCCAAAATCACTGCCTGGAAGCATAGTAAGTTCGTTCTCAGACATGCTCAAAATTCTTTTTTTGCAAATCTGTAATTTCAATAGATAAAGTTGTGTGATGACCCATTAAATGATGTTTAATTTTTTTTCCATTCATATTGAGAATCATTGTGTGGGAGAGGAGTGATACAAAAAAAATTTCATTCCAATCATACTACAAACTTATTTTAAACTTACATTATATACTTCATCTCACAGTTGTATAACAGCCATCTCTAAGTTATTAAGCCTATTATTAAATTGCTCATCTATATATGCCTGACTATTCCATAGCTCACTATCCTTATCTTGCCTGTTTTTAACATATTGTTGTGTTTGGACATTCTCATGTAGGTCTGTTCCTGCCACAGCAGTGGCTGTGATCATACATATAAGCCCTAATACAGCAGCTATAATTAATCCAAATAAACGTTTGCTTCTTTTCAAATAATGATTTAGAATATGCCAAAGAATTTGGCTCTCAGGGGCAGACTGCCAGCAGAAATTCATGAGAACTGGAAGCCATATTTCACGATGCCATCTTCCTATGAGAACCACAGTAGAACTCTCCTGTAAAACAGATTCTGATCCAAAAGTGTAAAGGGAGGAATTGCTGCAGAAAATCCATGTTTGATTAATGCTCACTGTTCCTGCAATAAATACAATGGGATCCCATACACATACTTTAAGAAATTAAGTGGATTTTCTTTTTAAACTGGTAATATTAGCTTTACTGCCTTCACATTCAAAATTGGGCTAGTTCCCAAAAATAATTTCCACAAACAATTTTTAGTTTTGATAAGTTTAGTGTCCCATAGTTATGGAATACATCTTCCCTGATGAGTCCAATGAATGACGTACTTATACTTATGACATCCCCAAAATTGTAAAAATAACAATAGCTTTCATTTATTGATATTGTTGAATTATTAATTTTTCAACTTATGGTTGTGTTTATATTACGTTTCAGTATTCCTATAAGGGCCCAATTCTTTACAATTCTATAGGAATTATTAAAGAGCACAACCTCAGATGAAACATGGTGTGTATGCCATTTATCACTTTGTACTATGATTTTGGAGCTGTATACACAGATCAATGAATCCTATGCAGTAAGGTCATTTAAGAAAAGGGAAGGTTAAATTTTCAATAAATTTCCCTTCCTCCTCAGGTTTTATAGGAAGGTGAGGATCAATGGGCCCAAGAAAATGAAAAGACTGATTAATATAAACAGGGTAGGATATGTCCCCCCAAGTCAACAATTCTAAAAGAGGTGAATTACTAATACAAGCCCAATATGTGTAATTATGTGAAAGTGCACTACTTACTGCTGTGGTTTTCAAGGTAAGCATAGCAAGGAATAACTGTGTTAGAGTGACATTCTGCCTTTTCTGCTTTTTCTGTCAGCTCCTTTGGATTGTTTATGTCTAGGTTTCAGATGTCTGGACAGGACCCAAAGCTGGTCTCATTTATCTGTAATGATAATAGCAAAACCTCAACCCTATATCCTAACTTAACTTTGGCCTTATCCCATTCATTATTATTTTTATGCTTTCAGCAAACTAGTTGTCCAATATTTGTTTCTGTATTATTGCCTGATTTTTGCCAGAAATGCTCTGCTGCTGATGTATATGATTCTGACATTTGGCTTAAAAAATTATTGTAAATAATGGTTGATATAATTGTACTTGCAACTCACCATTTCCCCCATTTTTGTTTTTGCTGAATTTATAGAATTTTAACTCCTAATTTTTTATGATACATTCACAGGCTTCCTAAATCAGGAGATACACTGAGGTACTTGGTTTATTTTTGGCTAGAGTTCTGGATAGATACAAGATAAATGATAATATATATATTTAGTTTAATAAGCTTATACTGACAATTAGGATGAGAAACAAATAACATAACCAATTAAGAGATTAAGTCAACATTGAACAAAGTTACAGAATGACAGATAAATAGAGCAGTCTTATAAATACTTACCAGTATTTAGCTTTTAACTGGGAAGGGTTGAATTGTTGAAGTAGCAACTGATACTAGAGTTTTGGTTGATTGTGTTTAGGATTAATGAATTTGATATTATAGATGCCAAATTGTGAGCATTTTGCTATTTCCCAAGGAAGGGGCCAGCCTCCTCAGGAAGGAACACAACACTCCCTGGGCAGTACATTTTAAGATTTAATCATCAATCCCTGGGAGAGTGGCCCGCTCCCCCAGGGAGGAATACAACACCCATTGAAATGCACTTTATTTTTTTAATTTGTTACAAAACATCCTTGATGTGCTTAATATTTTAATTTCCAATATTTTTCCTGAAATGTGAAAAGTGTTAACTAGCAAGGCATTGATTTGTTGATTAACAAAGATTTCTGCATGATGCTTTACTTTTAGGCTTGAACAAATCTTGCCAGACTTGTTTTTTAATAAATTTAGCTTCAGGACTGTTGAAACTGAGAAGAAGTTATTTACATATACATTAATAAAACACATTTACGTGTAATATACAATTTATTAAATTACTTAAGTATGCAATGTATTGTATTAAAGTTTTGATTAGCATTTAATATATTATACACAATTCATTACTCTAGTAGATTATAGAACAACAGACATCCAATGAATAAACTTTTACTTCTTAAGCATTTAAGATTCTTAATAGCATAATTAGAATGAACTCAATTTCTTTATTTTGTACAGTTTGAGGCATAGGTAAAAACAAGTTAGTATTTACTATTTGGGCTGTGGGGTAATATATTAACTTGTAATTTTAATACTTGCGTTGGTTTTGTTCTTAACATTATAATTAGAATTGGGGCTGTTGCTTACAGTGTTGAATATAAACTTGATTTAATTTTCATTATTTTACAGGAAGGGGAATATGGGCTGGCTTGACTTTTTAAAGAAATTATTAAACAAAGCTTTAGCAAGTTTTAAAACAAAGTGATAGTGACATAACTGGATATTAATTTTTTACAACAATCTAGCAATATTTGGGAACAATGCATGCTGCAGTCGTGTCATTTTATTTTACTATATTTTACTGTTATGTACTACCCCAGCAGCCTTTAATGACTGCTTTCTTTTTGTAGTTATAACTAAAAGTTTTGATTAATAGGATTATATTTTTATTTAATATTATATGTAAACATTATTAAATTTTCAGGAATTTTATACACATTTAAAGTATTCCTATGAACTTTTTATTCATATAACTTTAATTGTTATAAAATTTGAAAATTTTTTAAAATTATACAACAGTTTTAAATACTTCCGTCAACTTATATCACATGAACATAACTATTTTTAGCATTTTACCTGTATTTAGGTAAAAGACAAACTTATACGTGAGTTTGAAATAAAAGCTATCTTTCAGGAATTGACTCTGAGAAAGCACGTTTGAACATTGTGTTCTTTGTAAAAGTGATAGGACCTGTTTATGGAAACAATAAGGTTAAAGTACAAGAAGCTATTTTGATAGGGTTAGGGTTATGCTTAGAGTTATGTTAGGGTTAGTTAATGTTAGGGTTAGAGTAAGGGGTAGTTAGGTTTAGTTTAAGGGTTAGGATAAGCATTTGTGTTAGGGTTAGGGTTAGTTAGGGTTAGGGTTAGGGTTAGGGTTAGGGTTAGGGTTAGGGTTAG
>JAKSZT010029250.1:838627-857655 GCA_026826555.1 Tolypeutes matacus | reverse complement strand
GTTAGGGTTAGGGTTAGGGTTAGGGTTAGGGTTAGGGTTAGGGTTAGTATTAGGGTTAGTGTTAGTGTTAGGGTTAATGAGTAATAATCTTAGTTTCAGCTGAGGAAGGATAGACATCTGTATTGCTTTTGGTAACTGCCTTAAGTTCTATTACAGGCTGGAGTGAACTGCTCTGTTGCTGACTTTGTAGATTTGAGCAATGTAGGGAAATGTGTTCATATTGTTTGTCTGAGGACCTTGAGCAAGGCCTGCTTGGAGTTTTCCTGATTTATTTATGAGTCTGCCATTTTTGTTATTTAGAATGGCATTCTTTGACCCAGTGTAACCCTTTTAGCATTTCTGACACACGGGATTTGTTATTGATTTATAATTGCCACTAAGTGGAGCTCTTACACTAGTTTTGCTTGGCAATCTTTTTTCATATGACCTGGTTTCTCACTTTTAAAGCAATTTAAATTATTATTAACTTCACTACATCCATATAGAGAAGTTGCAAGATGGTTCATGTTATAGGTATTAGGCCCAATGTTTTGGCATGTTTTTATACAATCCTGTAAAGTACTTCCATTTGTCGTTTTTGGACATAAAGCCTTTTTACACTTACTGTTAGCATTATGAAAAGCCAACATTAGAATAAGCATTTATTTAAGATCAGATTGAGTTTATGTCTTTTTGACCACATCTACCCACCTTGCTACAAATTCAGCATAGGTTTCAGTATTTCAATGAATAATTTTTGAAAATGAATGTACAGCCTTTCCAAGGGTGGAGATACATTGACAGGCATCTAGGCAGCACAATTGCACTTGTAAAATGTCAATATTATCATATTGAGCTTGGCGAGGAATTTCAGCCCATTGACCTGATCCTAATATTTGTTCAGCAGTAATAGGCACTGGTGGATTTTTCTGTTTATTTCATCATGCTACAATATTAGCTTTGTCAGCCAAAGTTTTAAATTGTAAAATTCTGCTAAATTCAGAACAGCTTGAGTGAATAAATCCCAATCCCAGTATATTAATCTGTTCGCTTGTGCCATTTCTTGCACCAATTCTGAGTATAAGGAGAATCTACACCATATTGAGTGCATGCTTTTTTTTTTTTAACATTTTTGATAGTTTTAAAAGGAATAGGAGCATGCTCATATTATACACGCCTGGGGGATTGCTAGCATCTACTGGAATTTGAGTTACTCTTACTGGAAAAGTAAAGAAAAATTGCATAGCCTCTGAATTTCCTTCTCTACTTCCCTGTGCTATACTTTTCATAATTGAAGAGGATGGTGCTGGCACAAAAACAGAAACATTTGGAGGGTCATCAAATGTTGTAAAGAATGTATTAGTAGATACCATAGGAGGCAGAGACGCTTGTTTAAAAGACCAAAAATCATCTTTTGGATCGGACAGCTTAACGACAACTGGAAAAATCCATAACCTCCCTTTTTCTTTTTTTCTTTTTATTAGACATGAGTTTATCTGTTTTGGCCTCTTCATTATTTTTTTCAGATATATTTTCATTAAAATTATCATTAGCTTGTTCTGCTACAGTGTTAGCAATAGCAGTATCCATTTTAATATCTTCATTTTCATCTGACTGTAATGGTTCAAGAGCAACAGAAAAAAGACTATACAAAGACCATACATAACAATGTTTCTGTACAAGACAAAAGATTTTTAGTACCTCTAGGGTCATCACAGATACCCCTGTATTCTTTAACAGGGTTTTCAAAACTTTGAAATATTTCTCTAACCAAGTCGACTGATTACCCGTTACCCTGATGACCAAGATTATTTGCCTCACCAACAGAATGCAAGGACCGTTCCACCCAGCAGTCCTTGTTTCCATGGTTCTTATCCAAAGAAAAGACTACTTGTGCCCCACATTGGGTGCCATCTGTTTAAATGCAACATGGAAGTAGACGGTGTTTGGAATGATCCACAGAAATATTGGGACCAAGGGACCACACTCCATGTGCAGGCAAGTTTATTTAGGCTGAGGCTGCTTTTTATACTGCAGAGCTGATAACAAAAGTAGGACATTGTTCACTACTTTCTCAGCTTGGTACTTGAGATTGCTGCCTCTTTCTGTGTTCCCAATCTTTCTTGGGAATTCAGACAATAACATCTTTGTGGTGTTTTCATTCTGCTCTGCCTCTTCCTCCTAATGTTTGCAGTATGCAGTGTCCTTGGAGACATTTACTAATATTTCTATGCCGGTAAGCATGCTTTTAAAATGCTTTACCCTTTATGCTCTGGCTCTCAGCATCTTTTTCAACAAGAGAATTTGCATCATGCTTAACTAAGCATGAGGGAATCTATGTAAGGAAAAAAGAATGAGGACAATGAGTTTTGCCAGTTTGCCCTACATGGTAGTACTCCCCTTTATGTGTAATGAGTGTGTAGTTTTCTTGGAAATTCAAGTTCATGAGATACTTGAGATTTAATCCTTCAGAGAAACCATTTGTGATTTCATGAATTTGGGAAAGCTAGAGTCCCATCAAAGAAATGTGCAGGACTAAAACCCTGGGTAGGTAAGGAATATTGTAAATTCTTCAGCAAGACATTAAATCTCATTGACCATGAAATATTCATATATTACTTAGGATTGTAATGAACATAGGAATAGTTCCACCTGAAACAAAACCTCATGGAATGTGAGAAAATTCAAACTAGAGAGAAACCATATGTGCCCTGAATGTAGTCTGTTCTTTACAGTCATTTTTTACTCCTCATTTTGCAAGCCATACAGGGTAACAAGCGTTAACCATGGGCACAAGGATCAGGAGAGGTCGCCTAAATCTGGGAGAAGTGGGATCTCATGAAGCAGTGGCTGTACTTGCATGTGGCCATCATTGAGCAAAATGGGGTCTTGACAACCAATGCAATGGTCCCTAGAATGGTCCCCAGAAGGACACAATATACTCTGCATTCTACACCAAATCTTAGTTCCAAAATCAGGTTTGTAACTCAGAGAGGTGTGCCATTATTCCCATCCACCAAGCCATAGTGCACAGATTTTGCCTTGGGGGTGGTGGAGCAGGAAGCAGGCTGTAAAATTGAAAGTACCTAATTTCTTCTCCAATGAACTGATTATATTTACAGCAGAATGGAGAAATTCAACCATAAGGGTGCTCTCAAAAGCAGTGGACATCAGAGAGTGCCTGAGATTTAATTCATCTCATTCCTTCAGAAAGGAATGAAATAAATAATTTTACTGATGAGTAAAAAGTAAGAAAGTTGGCTAGCAGCAACTCACTTTTAAAAAAATGTAAAATAATATTCTTAAGGTAGAAAGAAAATAATCTCAGAAGGTTCAAGATTCAGAATGGACTGAAGAACAATATCTGTTAATTAGTATATATGAATGACAATTGAATGGATAAAGTAAGACTGATATGCGTGGCCTAGGACATCAATAAAGTGTTCAAATACACCATAAAATAATATATAGCATAAGATGTGTAAATGGATATGTAGCAGTTGGATATTGTTATGAATTCCAAAAATATATATGGGATTATGCTTGTAAACTGGTCTGTTAATCTGGGCATGATTAAGATAAGAAAAGGGCATTGACTGGACAATCGGTAGAGCATTGAACCCCACCCTTTAATGGGCGGGGTCTAAAACATAAAAAGACATGGCAAAGGACAGAGCTGGAGTAGTTTTTCATGTTGGAGTTCACATGAGAAAGTACTGAAGGACCCCAAAATTAGACAAGCCATTCACCTGTCAGTTCACAGCTGGCCTGTAGAGAGAGGCAAAGCTTAGAGTGTCTCATATTCTACAGGTTACATTGTGGAGGAAACAGAAGAGTAGAGACCCTTGAGGAACATAGCCCTGGAAATAGAGGAATCCAAGAGGCCTGAAGCCTGGCAAATGTTGGCAGATGTCTTGCTCCAAGACTAGTTAACAGACTTTAGTGAACGAAGAAGCTTATGCTTTTTGGCCTGGTAACTGTAAGGTTCTACCCCAGATAAATACCCTTTATAAAGACCAACAGATTTCTGGTATTTTGCATCAGCACTCCTTTGGCTGACGAATACAGGATATAAAATGTTTTAAAATACATTATTTAGCAAGCCAATAACAAATAATAAGTGCAGATTTTGAAAGGTAAGCTAAAGTGTTATAATTTCCCTGGTAAACTTTAAGGAATATAAAATACTGCATCTCATCCAACTAAATAGAAGAAAAAATATTGAACAAAAATAGTCAGTCTCAAACAAAGTATTCAGGATTTTCTTGGTTGCCATTTTTGCCTTTCTTCTGGGGCCACCTTTCTTGTGCATTTGGAAGCTGAATCTTTCTTATCCTTCAGAAGACTGAAGATACCAGGATTGACTTATGGGGTGTTGTTTTGTTCCCATGATAAATCAAGTGCTTTATCACTTACACATTTCCTAGTTATGAAGTCATCAAACTAGAAGTGATGCTCATTTGAAGCAAGAAGTGCTAAGAATGATAGAACAAGTAAAAAGGAGATATTGTTGCACTTCCCAAATTGTACACTTAGATGATTGATATTGGATCTTTTCTCTTTTCTAATGAAAGCATTCAATGCTATAAATTTCCCTCTGAGCACTGCTTCTGCTGCACCCCTCAAACTATGAAGAAGCATAGGACATTAAGAAGCAAAAAGAACCACATAACAAAAGGCTTGTGAGTGAAGCTATATTCACATCCACAACAGTACAGTCTTAAGATGTAGGCAGAGAATGTAAGATTCTGATGTGGAATCAAATTTAACAGCCACTGAACTACAGTGGCCTGCTTTCTACTTCATTCAAATTTTCCTTACTATTTTAAATCTGAAATCATCCTTTCATAATTAGACGATATGCTTCTCTTCTCAAGTATTTTAAGTTAGAAAATTTATTTATATTCTTAAGTTGTACTCCAATATTTTTCTCAAATATGTTAGGGTGTGGTATCGATGAAACTAGAGAATGCATGTATTTACAAACAGAAATGAGTACCCAAAACTATGTGCCAATGCAGATAATTTGGAGGTAGGAGGAATTTGGGTTGAGGTTAAAGAAGGAACTTTGCTGTTTGTTATAACACACATAAATTATTTTTATACTCTTTGCACAGATAATTTGTTTAAAATTTAAAACAAATTATGAAAATAGAACACAATGAAATCATACAAAGTGGTTAATTTGAATATATTGTTTTGTATCTGCAACATTATGGGGGGCACACTACACCTCACCATTTGCAAATACAGACTCCCATAAAGGAAAAATGCTCACTCTCCTCGACCCCTTCCCCAGCTGCCAGGATGGGTGGATGACTGCCTCAGCAAGAGTGAGCACAGAGACTAGGAGCATGGACGTGACCACGTGAAATTCACACTGCTCCCTACAAGTGTCTGGTTAGAGGGCTGTTAGCACCACAGGAGAAGACAGACTTCCTATTGCTTACTCCCAGTGAAGAAACGCTGGAGTAAGTTACATCCCTTACTGAGGCTGTGAGTCCTGAGCAGGGCTGACTCCCTGTCCTCCTTTGTGGATTCAGAACCTATGATGATGGCTTCATTGGGGCTCTGATAGTTTGGTTCCCAAACAAGACATTCCCTCTCTGGCTTAGGGGACCTGCAGTGAACACATGTAACAGTGCTGCATCTTCAGTTGTTCATCAGCTTCTTCCCACCCAACCGCTCTGTTCTCTTCTGGGATTGAAGAGGTCTGCATCATTTTCAACACTGTTAAAAATGTGTTGAAACTTTAATATTAATTAGTCTGAGAAATATCTGGCATTCCGCACCCTCTGAGGTTTTCTGTAAACATTATACCATCTCACAACCTCACTTCTTTCTTGTCAGCAATATGCCCCAGGACTTTCTGGGATTCCCATACTATTTTTTAGGGTCACTGGCCTAATGTTGATCATTCTGGTGATGTTATTGGTGTAGCTAATGCAAGAATGTGAATTTTGACATTTCCTTTCTGACACCAACATATTTCATCTTGGCATTGCTCTTTCTTTAGCGGTCCCAAGATTGGAGAAGGTGAATGTAGGACTGGAAACAATACACCCGAGTCTGTGCCTGAGACCCATAAGTAGTACAGTAAGAACAGCCTCCTCAGAGGGTCAATGATGGAGGCCAAGGCAAGGAGGAAAGGGCAAAAGGAGCAGGAGCAGGAAGTCTCCTCTCTGTGTCCTGATTCCTCTGCTGTACCAGACCCAAGGTCCCATGCTTTTATCTGCCCCTGCCCACCTCCCAACCACTGCCTGAGCCAGGTACATCATAATGGGGTGTCTGTGACTTTATACAAGTCACCAAACAATGTGACTCCCCTCCCTGACTCCCTGTCTTGAAGGCTTTGCTGGCCAAGAGCACTTCCCCATCCATTTTACCAGTACTCAATCCTGCTTACTCTGGAGACACCCACAGTTTAGAGGTGAATTCACTGGACAGCAGGATAACACTGTCTTTTGGGAACAGGGCCTCGTTCCAACCCTGTGTCCCTAGATGTTTGAGTTTACAAAAGGCCACCAATGCAAAATACCAGAAATAGGTTGGCTTTATTGGAATTTATTAGGATTAAGGCTTACAGTTCTGAGGCTGTGAAAATGTCCAAATCAAGGCATCATCAAAAATGCTGTCTTAACAAGGGTCAGCTGCTGCTGGACTCTTCTGAAAGTAAAATGTTTGGCCTGCCTGTCATCTCTCTGCCTTCTCCTTCAAGCTCACTTTGTCCCTGAGCTCAGCAGTGGGCCATCAGATGGAATTGTTCACACTTCTCACTTTTCCTCTGGCCTGGATGTCTTCAGCTTCAAGCTGCTCCATGACTCCAGCCTCTGGCCTCTCCCTCCACCTCTCAGGGTTTCTGTGTCTCTCCACAGCTTTAGGAGATCCTGGAGCCCTCGCCCACATGGCTGCACTCTTTCTCTGTGTGTTCCTTGTATGTAGGTCTTCTGCACAATGATTGGTGTCCATCCTGGTGCCTGAAAACTAATCAGAGGCCCTTAACTAAACTAAAACATTCTAACAAAAAGTGACCTAATCAAAACTTCACTTACCTGAATCTAACCAAAATGTCCTACATAGAAAAGGCTTACACGCACAGCAATGGGTTTGTAAGAACATAGTTTTCCAGGGTCCGCACAAGACTCCAATGAGGGCCTTAAACCAGGGCACAAGGATCAGGAGGGATCTCCTAAGTCTGGGAGAAATGGGAATTCATAAAGCAGTGGCTCTACTTTGGGTGTGACCATCATTGAGCAAAATGGGGCGCTGACAACTGTTGCACTGTGAAGTGGAACACTTCCTATAAATAACAACTCCCAGGAGAAAACTTTGATGGAAGCTTTATTAATGGCCGGGGTGTGCTCTTTAGTAAGAGTCGTGCCTAAAATCTGGAGGCTGCAGCCTTTATACACTTTCTTCCCATGCACGCCAAATTTTCCTGCATGTGACAAGAGACAGGATTGGTAGGTTTAAACATATACATTTCTACATAGGGTTCTGAGCAAAGCAAGCAGCAGAGTTACAGAAGCAGATATTTGCCGCTAGCATCTCAGGAGGGGGGGTGTGATTGACCTTTTCCCAGCACGAGTGGCACCATTCCCGCATTAGGCTTACCATTCCCCCATTAGGCCTGGATGGGTGTCTCAGATTTTAATGACCACACATATTTTATAAGCTTGGTGTTCCTGCTGGGCAGAATTGGTGTGGTTTTGTTTCCTCTTCATTCCCTACTCTTGTAATGGCATTAGTCAAACCATTGACTCTGCATCAGTAGCAAGAGGCATGTAGTGAGAGTGTAGGACCATTAGTTTTATTGCCTGTATTCTTTTTCCAATATAGGAAGTAAGAGAGTTAATGACAAGAGGGTCCACTAGAAATCCTAGCATAATGAGGACAGGTGGGCCTGTAGCAGCGGTGATTAAGGTAGTTAGCCATGGAGACCACAAATACGGGCTTTTGTATCAGTTTGTACTTTTTGTTCTGAGTTCTTCTCATTCCTGTAACCTCTTTCTGACTAATTAGTGGCTTTCCTTTATCATTCCTGGGTGGTTAGCGTAGAAAAAGCAGGTTTTGCCAAGGCTATACACAGTCCTCCCTGTTTTAAGAATAATAGATCTAACCCATGCATAGTTTGCAGAACAATTTTGGCCAGAGAGGATAAGGAATTTTCGAGATGACTAACTGATTTGTCTAACTCTTTTAGGTCTAAGTCAACTTGAATGGATAAGGTGTTAAAATTTTCTTTACCAGTGATCATGGCTGCTGTTCCCAAGGCCGCTGATCCCCCAATCCCAAGGCCGACCATAATGGGAAAGAGAATAGGAACTCGTTTAAGCTGACTCATGGTTCTAAAATGCTCACAGCCTCCTTCACATGAATACCAGTATACCTGTGGGATGATATGCACCAGGATGGAAACGACTGGGTCTTTCTCAGTCTTAGATTTTGACAACGTTTGGAGGGAGAGACAATGGAGGATACCTTGGGTACAGGTGAACCAGGTGCCATTGGGGGCTTTCCAATAATAAGATTCATCAGTTTCATCAGAGAAAACAACTGACGAACAGTGGAGGCCTAGGAAGTTTGCATTGATTTTGCTTGAGGAGGGGGCAAAACAGGTGCCATTACCTTGTAAGTCCCCCCAAATTAGAATAGGCTCATGACCTCACTTATATAAACTTTGGCTCTCGTTTACCTGTATCTTTTGAACATACAATGATGTATTGGGGATAGTGCTTCCATCTGCTCCTATTCCAATGTAATAACGGGGTTGGGGGTTTAGGCAGAGCCAGCAATCGTAGGTGGCATTTGGCTGGCTCTCATTTAAGTAAGTGAACACAGAGGAAAACATTGAAAACAAGGGGGTTCTGGGGGTGTTTTGCTTTGGGGACCTTAAGTGTCCTGGTTTTCTTTTTGGTGGAATTACCAGTTCTGGGTTAAGGAGAATGTCAGGTTGGGGCCCACTGGATTGGATGGAGGGGTTTTAGAATACCAGTTGGATGGTAAACTCAGCTCCGGGGTCTTGACTAACTACATATAGTCTGAGGCCCCATGTTTTGCCTCCTTCCCAGACATTATTGAACCCATTAATAATATGGATGTGAATGGGGTTACCAGACCCTTTAGTTAGTTTCTGGGGCTGTGCTCCCCAGAAGAGGCTGATAGCAGTATCTCTGGAAGCCCATGGGGCTAGGGTTTTGCAACCCCGTTGAGCACAGTGGTACTGCCCTCGAGTATGGCATTTTGGGGGCCCATCTGTGGGGCAGACATAGAGCTTTGCCTGGGTTAGTCCTCTTTCTAAATATTTGTCTCCACATCCACCACCTTCAGGAGGATTGTTCCAATTCTCCCCAAGGAGGGCACACAGGTCAAAAGAGAGTGTGGGATTTTTCCCAGTAGTTTGAGTGACATTTACAATCTTTCCATCCCTTGTCCTTATAATACTCCAGTTATAGGAGGTTAATAAAAAACTATTGACACATATGCTAATGACCAAGAGGGGAAGCAAACTCATTTGCCAGGCTGTTGCCATATCCCTCTCTCTTCACCACCCTTAGGCTTGACTCGTATGCTGAATCTTGATTTTTACGTGGTCTTCTGTTCTGGTGGCTGTCCACTTTTCTGCCTCTGAGTCCACCGTAAAGGACCTGATGACTTTTAGCTGGGATGCATGTATCCAGTGTCTTTTTCCCGTGAATTTTCCTGCAATGGGAGCTGTGAGGGTCATCACATACGGGCCAGTCCACCATGGCTCGAGTGTTCCAGCTTGGAGCTTTCATATCCAGACTAGAGTTTCCTGTGCCTGAAATAAAACAGGGTTAATACATGGATGAGGGGGATGGGCTTCTCAGACCACTCGATTGACCATTTTCCTAAACTGGTCCAGTTCCTTTAGAGTAGAGAAAAGATATTGGTTGTCATATTCAGATATTTTCTCAACCCCAACTTGGGTACCAGGGGTGGGGGGTCTGTCAAGTAATATTTCATAGGGCATAATGCCCTGCACTTAGGGGGTACATCTGGCCTTAAAGAGGGCAAAAGGTAGGAGACTCACTCAGTTTTCGCCAGACTCCAGAACCAAATTGGTTAGGGTTTCTTTCAAGGTACAGTTCATCCTTTCAACCTGTCCTGAACTTTGGGGCCAAAATGCACAGTGCAGCTTCCAATTTATACCCAGGTCTTTAGGCAATTGTTGAGTCACCTCTGCTATGAAGGCTGGACCATTATCTGACCCTATTCTAAGAGGACACCCGATTTTTGGAATGATTTCTGCTATCAGCTTCTTAACTACTACTGTGGCTGTTTCTTTTTTAGTCGTGTAGGCTTCTACCCAACCCAAAAATGTATCTCCCAGCACGAGGAGATACCTATACTCATATTTTCTCAACTTTATTTCAGTAAAGCCTATCTCCCAATGCTCCCCTGGTTCCAGCCCTTGGAGCCCAGTTCCCACTGGAGCTTGGGCACCTCCTCTTTGATTACTTTGGCACAGACTTTGCATCTTGATGTGATGCTTTTGCTGATTTTAGACAAGCCTGGGAAATAAAACTCTCTTTTTATTAGTTCTATTTATTTAGTCCTGCCCATATGCGTGGTGTTGTGCAACCTTTTGACTAATTGCCTTCCCACAGCTTCAGGTAGATATGTCCTGCCATTGGGCAGGACTAACTAACCTTCTGGGGAAATGTTAGCTCCTAGACCTTCCCCCTGCTTGATGTCTTCTGCGGAGTAGCATAGTACCAGGAGTTCCCGGTTAGGGACTGTCTGGAGCATTTGGACGGGGAGAGGCGGTGGCTTGCATAACTTCATCTGCTAGTTGGTTGCTTCAGCCTGTGGGGAGTTTCCCTTCTGTTGTCCCTTGCAGTGAACAATGGCTACTCAGTCAGGGAACCAAATGGCTTCTAATAATTTTAGGACTTCAGCTCCATTTTTAATGTCTTTTCCTCCAGATGTTAGGAATCCTCACTCTTGGTACAGTGCACCGTGTACATGGGCTGTAGCAAAGGCATAGCTACTGTTCATGTAAACATTGACAGTTTGGTCTTTTGCCCATCTTAAAGCCTGAGTAAGGGCTATTAGTTTGGCCCATTTGGTGGAGGTGCCATGGCTTAAAGATTGAACCCAGATAGTTTTGGGTGGCTCTACTACAGAAGCTCCTGCATAATGGACTCTGTCCTTAACAAAGCTGCTGTAATCTATGTAGAGATTATTGGAAACATCCAGCTAAGGCATATCGGTGAGGTCTGGGCATAGCCCTATCAGGGTTTCCAGCAAATGTAAGCAGTTGTGGGCCACTGGGGTGCACTAGAGTCAGGGAGCAGGTTGGCTGGATTTAATGCCTCTGTTTTTGAGAATACCACACAAGGTGGGTTCAACAATAACTCTTGATATTGTATGATTCTGGCATTAGATTTCCAGTGGTCTGGGGGACTGTGGATGAGGGCTTCTACCAAATGTGAGACCGTTACCACCAGGATTTGGCCAAGGGTAACTTAGAGGCTTCCTTAACTAAAAGGGCAGTGGCCACGATGGCTCTTAGGCAGCTGTGCCATCCAGCAGCTACATAGTCCAGTTTTTTTGAGAGGTAAGCTACTGGTCGGTGCCAAGGCCCAATGGAATGGGTTTAAGACTCCTTTTACAACCCTGTGACTTTCATCAACAAAGAGATGAAAGGGTTTGGATGTCAGGTAACCCAACATTGGGGGCACTCACCAGAGCTGTCTTGAGGCATGTAAAAGCTTCCTGCTGCTTGTTGGTCCAAAACAAGTCACTTCACTTGCCCGCTGTAGTGACATAAAGGGGCTTAGCAATTTCTGCAAATCTGGGGATCCACCGTCTGCAATATCCCACCATGCCAAGAAATTCACGTACCTGTCATTTCATGGTTGGCTCAGGATGCTCAATACAGCTTGTAACCTGTCGTGTGAAATTCACCACTCCACTTTTTCTAAGATGTGTCCAAGATATGTTATGGAGTGGGAGCAGAGCTTAGCCTTTTTGGCAGATACATGATATCCCATTTCTGCTAAGGCTTTGAGTAGGCTGAGAGTTGCAGCTGTGCAAGAGTCCAAGTCTGGTGCGGCTAGAAGGAGGTCATCTATATACTGAGGTAGGGTAACACCTGGATGCTGCTCTCTGAAGGGAGACAAATCTTGCCCCAGAGCCTCCCCAAACAAGGTGGGGGAGTTTTTGAATCCTTGGGGAAGCCTGGTCCACATCAGCTGTCCACATCCCCTGGGCCAACGGTCTTCAAAGGAAAAAATGGGGGGGGGGCAAACCAGTGCCAAAGGTATAGTAAAGAATGTGTCTTTTGAATTCAGGACAGTGTAGGTAGTATGTTTTGGAGGGAGCTGACTTAGAAGGGTGTATGGGCTAGGGATGGTAGGGTGAATTGTTTCAACCCTCTTATTTACTTCTATAAGATCCTGTATCAGCCAATATTCTGTGCTCCCCGGCTTTTGCACAGGAAGTAAAGTGGTGTTCCATGGGGACTGGCAAGGAATAAGAATACCTGCATTGAGTAGATAGTTGATGTGTTTTTCAATTCCAGTCATGGCTTTGTGGCTGATTGCATACTGTCATACTGGGATGGGGAGTGATGTGCTGAGTACTTTCACCACCATGGCGGCCTGATGCTGAGACAGCCCAGGGGTTTGTCTTGTCCCAGGCTCCCAGAACCAGGTACTGGAATTCTTGCACCAACTGATTAGCTGTGGGTGGTGTCTCGAGGCCTGTTAGGAGATATTCTTCCAAGATAGGGCAGGTTGCTAGGAGGGTCTGGGGATGAGCGCCAAACATTAGTTTCATTTCACCATCCTGGAAAGAGATGGTGGCTTTCAATTTTTTTAGCAAATCTCATCCCAGCAGGGGCAGGGACAGTTGGGCATAATGAGGAAAGAGTGGGTGATGGTCCCAGGTCCAAGATTAATGGTCCAGGTGGTGGTCCAGGGATGAGTGTATCATTCTGGCGGCCCCTTGATCGAGAGTATGTTCAGCTTTAAAGGGACCAGGGTCTGATTTTGGGCAGAGTTTGTAGCCCCCATATTGACCAGGAAGTTAACAGGGCTGACCCCAACTGTTAGTTTCACCATGGGCACCCGAGGGCCTGGTGAGCCCTGGCCCTATCAGTCTAGCTACTGCAGGGCTGCGTTGGTGGCTGCCCGGCGTCAGGGGCATTCATTTTTCCAGTGCCCTTTTCTTTGCAGTAAGCACACTGGTACTTTTGCAGTCCTGGTCTACCTTGCCTTGGCTTTCACTGGTTCCCAGAGAATCCATGGGAGGAAGAGGCCCTAGTGCACTCTGTCACCATTGTTCTCAGCAGTACCTTTGCCACCTTCTTGGTTTTTAGAGTATCGTCATCCTCCCTATTGTTATATATTTTCTGTGCCACCTCCATCAATTCAGATAATAGCTTCCCTTCAAACCCCTCTAGCCTTTGCAATTTCTTTTGTATATCAGGACAGACTGCGATACAAATGCTCTATTTATAGCCCTACAATTTTCAGGTGCCTCAGCATTTATAGGGGTGTAATTTCTATAGGGATCCTTTAGACACTCTAAAAAGGCAGAGGGTGACTCATTAGGGTCTTGGGTGGTTTCACTCACCTAAGAAAGATTCATTGGCTTTCTGGCAGCAGATGGAAGGCCACGTAGGAGAGTCTGGTGAAACCAATTGAGAGCCTCCTTACCTTGATCCTGATTGTAATTTCAGTCTGTTCTGGTAGAGGGAAACACATTTTCTATTTGGGTAGGGTCAGTAGTGGGTTCACGATCTCGACCCATGGTGGTTTTTATGGCTTCCCTCTGCATACGATCTCTCTCCTCTGAAGTGAATAGGACCTGTAACAGTTGCTGGCAGTCATCCCAGGTGGGATTATGGGTGAAAAAGATAGTTTCTAGGAGAGAAATTAAGCCATCGGGTATTCCTGAGAGCAGAGGATTTTGATTTTTCTAGTTATACAGGTCTGAAGATGTATAGGGGGCATATACCATGAATGGAAGACCTTCATCAGTCAGACCTAGACCTGCTTGGTGGAGGGGCAGTAAGGGGACTGAATCAGGCAAGTTGCAGGGATCTGCAGAAGCCTGATACTGGGTGCCCCTTTGCATTCGGGGGGCTGGTTAGAGAGGTTTCAGTGGGTGTGGGGAGTGGAGGGTATAGGCTGTCTGTTGATGACTGGTTTAGAGGGAAAGGAGGTGGAGGAGTGGCTGGGGAGGGGGCAGATGGAAGGGGATGAGAGGTAGATTGGGGGGTGGGTAGGTAAGGGACTGGTTCATCAGGAGCATCTTGCAAGACCGAAGGACTGGGGTTCTTAACAGGAGCTTTCAATGGACATTGGGGCTCTGGTGGGGCCGTGTGTCTTTGTCCTGAAAGACAAATTTTTAGTTTATTTGGAGTGTCTGTAAGAAGATCTATCCACACATCAATGTAAGGCATCTGGTCCGGGTGACAAGGTTTGCCATAGATGACCCTCTGGACATTGTAGACAGTTGGGAGGTCTGTTGTTCCTTCAGATGGGCAGCCCACACCAAAGGTGGGCCACTCCAAATTGCAGAGGGTTTGGAGGGTCCCCAGGTTGACCTTGGCTCCATATCTAGCCACTGCCTTCTTGAATTCCTGAATTTCTTTAGAAAACAGACAAGGGGTGTGGTAGGACTTGAAGAGGATTGACCCATAGTAACAATCAAATGGAGCACAGAACAGAAACTGAGCAGAAACTTTATGGACAGACAGCTGGCTACACACACAGACAAATGAACATTGAGCTTATTCTGAGGCCCCAAGTGATGTCTCACCCAGTGTCCAGACCATGAGGGTAGAAGAACATCTGGGAGCCCAGTAGCCTCCCCAGGATCCAGACTTACCAATACAGAACATTTCTTGTGGTTCCTTAGGTCGAATTAATAATCTCCTGTGGAGCTTCTGGCCAGAATGAGGGCCTGCCGGGGCTGAGGAACGTTCCTCAGAGGACTTCCCCCTGAAGGCCTCAGTGTGGCAGGCTCTAGTCTATCTTGCTGAGGCCTCCAAAATGAAGTGGAACACTGCATATAAATAACAATTCCCAGGAGAAAAATTTAATGGAACCTTTATTAATTGCCACATTGTGCTCTTTAGTAAGAGTCGTGCCCAAAATCTCGAGGCTGCAGCCTTTATAGGCTTTCTTCCCATGTGCATCAAACATTCCCACGTGTGCCAAGATGCAGGATTGGTAAGTTTAAACATATACATTTCTATATAGGGTTCTGAGCAAAGCAAGCAAGCAGAGTTACAGAAGGGAATATTTGCTGATAGCATTTCAGGAGGGGGGTTGTGATTGAACTTTTCCCAGCATGAGTGGCGCCATTCTCCCATTAGTCCCGCCATTCCCCCATTAGGTCCGGATGGGTATCCAGGTTTGTAATGACCACACATATTTTATAAGCTTAGGGTTCCTGCTGGGGAGAATTGGTGTGGTCTTGTTTCATTTTCATCTGCTCCCGAGTATGGTCCAAAGAAGAACTCGATATACTGTGCTTTCTCCCCCAAATCTTAACTCCAAAATCAGGTGTGTAACTCAGAGAGGTGTTCCATTATTCCCATCCACAGAGCCAGAATGCACAGATTTGGCCTGGGGGGTGGGATGGCAGAAAGCAGGCTGTAAAATGGAAAGCCCCTATTTTATTCTCCAAAGAACTGATTACATTTACAACAGAATGGAGAAATTCAACCATCAGGGAGCTCTCAAATGCAGTGGAATCATAGAGGCCTGACATTTAATTCATTTCAATCCTTCAGGAAGAATTGAAATAAATACTTTTACAGATGAGCAAAAACTAATAAAGTTCCTTGGCAGCAACTCACTTTAAAAGAAATGTAAAAGAATATTCTTCAGGCAAAAAGAAAATAATCTCAGAAGGTTCAAGATTCAGGATGGACTGAAGAATAATATCTGTTAATTAAATTCGTATGTATGAATGACAATTGAATGGATAAAGTAATAGTGATATCTGTGGTCTAGGGCATCAATAAAGTGTTCAAATGCACCATAAAATAATATATAGCATAAGATGGATAAATGGATATGTAGTAGTTTGATATCATTATGAATTCCAAAAATAGATATTGGATTATTCTTGTAAACTCTTCTGTTAACCTGGGCATGATTAATTTATGATAAGGGAGTTGACTGGACCAGAGTCGGTAGGACTTTGAGCCCCATCCCTTGGTGGGTGGGTTCTCAGACATAAAAAGACATGGCAAAGGACAGAGTTGGAGTAGTTTTTGAGGTTTGAGTTCTGATAGGCAACAAACAGAAGGCCCCAGGGTAAAGAGACAAGCGATTCACCTGACAGTTCACAGCTGGCCTTGTGGAGAGAGGCAAAGCTTAGAGAGCCTCATAGTCTACAGCTGACCTTATGAAGTAAACAGAGGAGATGAGCCCAGTGAGAAACTCAGCCATGAGAAGAGAGGAACTGAAGAAGCCCGAACCCTGGAAAATGTTGGCAGCTGTCTTGCTCGAAGTTGGAGTAACAGACTTTGGTGAAGAAAGAATCTTATGCTTTCTAGCCTGGTAACTGTAAGCTTCTACCCCAAATAAATACCTTTTATAGAGACCAACAGATTTATGATATTTTGCATCAGCACCCCTTTGGCTGACTAATACAGGATATAAAATGTTTAAAAATATATTATTTGGCAAGTCAATAACAAATAATAATTGCAGATTTGGCAATGCAAGCAAAATTGTTATAATTTCCTCGGTAACCTTTAAAAAATATTAAATAGTGAATCTCATCCAAATAAATAGAAATAAAAATTGAGCAAAGATAGTCATTCCAAACAAAGTGTTCAGGATTTTTTGGGTTGCCATTTTGGACTTTGTTCTGGGTCCACCTTACTCGTGGATCTTTGGAAGCTGCACCTTTCTTATCCTTCAGAAGAATGAAGGAACCATGGTTGATTTATTGGGGGCGGTTGTTCTGTCCCCATCATAAATCAAGTGCTGTATCGCTGCCCCATTTCCAAGTTATGAAGTCACCAAACTGGATGTGATGCTCATTTGAGGCAAGAAGAACCATGAATGATAGAATTTTTAAAAAGGAGATATTGTTGCACTTCCAAAATTGGATGCTTAAGTGATTGATATTGGATCTTTCCTGTTTTCTAATGAATGCATTCAATGCTATAAATTTCCCTCTAAGCACTGCTTTTGCTGCACAACACAAACTATGAAGAAGCATAGGACATTAGAGAAGCAGAAAGAACCACATAACAAAAGGCTTGTGAGTGAAGCTATATCCACTTCCACAGCAGTACAGTCTTAAGATGTAGGCAGAGAATGTAAGAAGGTTGAGAAAATATGTTCTCTGATGGCAAGCATTGTTTCCTCAAAATAACACTGAAGGAATTTTCATCATGCTTACCTAAGCATGAGGGAATATATGTAAGGAAAAAAGAATGAAGGCAGTGAGTTTGCCAGTTTGCCCCACAAGTAAGTCCTCCCCTTTAAGTGTAATGAGTGTGAAGTTTTTTGGAAATTCAAACTCACGAGATAACTGAGAATTAATCTTTCAGAGAAAACATTTGGGATTTCATGATTTTGGGAAAACTAGAGTCCCATCAAAGAAATATGCAGGAGTAAAACCTGTGAATGTAAGGAATATTGGAAATCCTTCAGCCAGACATTAAATCTCATTGAACATGAAATATTCATGCATTTAGTTATTATTGTAATGAATATGGGAATGCTTTTCTATGAAACAAAACCTCATGGAATATGAGAAAATTCAAAATAGAGAGAAACCATATGAGTTTCCTGAATGTAGTCTGCTCTTTACAGTCATTTTTCACTCCTCATTTTAAAAGCCATACAGGGGAACAATCATAGAAGTGTTATAAATGTGGGAAAGTTTTCAACCTGAGAGAAACCCTCTTTTATTCATCAGAAAATTCTTACTGAAGATAAATCATATATATGTGGTAAAGCTTTAATTCAACTGTCAAATTTCATATACAAGAGATTTCCTACTGCAAAGAAACCCTATACATGTAAAGCATGGGAAAATCATTTAGGTATAAATCACATCTCACAGAACATGTAAAAACTCATAGTGAAGAGAAACAAAATGAATGTAAAGAATGCAAAAAAGTCTTCAGCCAATAGAAATATTTTCTTAAACATCAGAGTATTCATTCTGAAGAAGACCCCAATATATGCAATAAATGTGGAAATGCCTTCAACCTGGAGGAAACCTCATTAAGCATCTGAGAATACATACAGGAGAGAAAACCTAGGAATGTGATGGACGTGGGAAAGCTTTCACTCAGAAATCAAGTCTCATTACACACCAGAGAATACAAACCAGAGAGAAACCGTGTATATGTAAGGAATGTAGGAAAGCCTTCAGTAGCAAATCAAATCTCACTGGTCATGTGAAAATTCATAGTGGAGGGAAACCCTATATATGTAAGGAATGTGGAATAGCCTTCAGCCATAGGCAGTATCTCAATAAACATTACAACATTCATACTGGAGAGGAAACCTGTGAATGTTATGAATGTGAATCTCCAATGAATCTCCACCTTCAGTCTGTGCAACTTGTTGCCAATCTTTTAAGGAAGCTGCTGTGACTGTGCAATTCAGGATGTCTATCTCCTCTAGGAGAAGTGCACTTGCAGTTTGTTCTGAGATCTGCTCCTCCCACACCATCACCCACACTCATGTGTGTTCAATTTGTTACCACTGCAGAACCCAAGATTTCTCTTATTTTATGAAAAGATGGGTTTTCCAATTATTTCAAATTAAGCTGGTAGTTTTTTCTGGTTCTTCAATCCGTTACATTCTGGGTAAGCATTTAAAAAATAATGCTGCCCATTATTGTAAGATTTTCTTTCTTTTTTTCTTGTGGGTAAAAATAAAAATTTTCAAAATACATACTTGTGGTTGTTCCGAACCACTTGTTGGCGGAAGGGGAACGCTGAGCGGCAACCAGTGTTCGGGGGCCCAGACGGCATGGAGGGCACACGGAGGAAAGACCACTGCGGAGACGAGGTAAGTACGCAGGTCTAA
>JAKSZT010029250.1:743259-833627 GCA_026826555.1 Tolypeutes matacus | reverse complement strand
GTACTCCGTGACTACAGTTTGGGCTGCGCACACCCATTGTAGTGGCCGTCTTTTTTGCTGTTTTTTGCGGGAGGGGATATTTGCAGAGCAACCCCTATGCTAATGAGGCATACTTCTCAAGGAGCCTGGAAATGGCTTAGTTTTATGCCCTCCTTTGCAGTGCTTTGCCTCACACCCAGCGGTACCACTGATGGCAATTTCCAGGAATTGTTTGCCGGTTCCCCTTTGGGGAGATGGTAATCTTTGTGCTCGAACATCAGATTTTTGGCCATGACCCAAGAGAGAGCGGTGGGTGTAGAGTGGAAGAGAAGGAAGGAAAGGAAGGCAGGGGGACAGAGCACTTAGGGAATTGGGTTATAATGGGGAATCCGGGTTTTCGTATGGGATGCATCTTGGTGTTTTTTCTTAAACTTAGGGCGCTTCTTTTTGCTGCCGGGCACTGTATAGGTCTTCCTTTTGTTGTCAGGTGCTGTATAGGTGACGGTTTCTCGGGTGGCCAGGCATTGATAGTGAACCTGTGGAGAGGGGCTCAAAGCGGCATTAACTTGCTCTTTAATTAAACTGATAATTTTACGAACAGCCCAGGGTCCAATGGCTAGAATAAGAAGAAAGGTTATAAAAGGGCCTAGCACTGGGAGGAAATAATGGAGGATTCCATTGAATTCCCAAGAGGGGTTTGTTAAAGCTGTTTCTCTTTCTCTTTTTCACTTTGTTAGTCCTTCTCTAAGTTGGGCCATGTTGTTTTTGATAAGGCCAGAGTGATTAGCGTAAAAGCAACACTCTTCTCCTAAAGCGGCACAAATTCCTCCCTCTTTTAGGAAGAAGAGGTCTAGTCCCCTGCAATTTTGGAGGACAACTTCAGATAGTGAGTTTAGAGATTTTTCCAAATAAGAGATGGAGGTTTCTATACGGGCTAGATCTTCATCTACGGCCCTTCTGATAGAGGTAAGAGCTGATTGTTGTAAACCCAAGGCGACAGCCCCAGTGCTAACTCCTGTGATACCTAGAAGGGAAGCGATTGTGATGGCAGTGATAACTTCTCGTTTTTGTACATGAGTTGGTAGAAGGTTGCTCTGCCAGGAGTCAAGGAATTGGTTATTATCATGAAAGTAGATGCGGGGGAAAACAGTGGCGAGCACGCAAGTTTCACCAGTGGCGTTAAGAGTTGTGACACTGAGGCATGGGGTGAGACCAGAAGAACATAGCCACTTTGTATTATTGGGGGGTATCAGAAACTTTACATCTGCTTCAGGGGTATTGGTAAGGTTTCAAAGAGTTTTCATGTAGGGGGTAACAGAGCCTCCAATTTTTGTAATACAGAGCCCGCTGTGGGATACTGATTGGACGGTTAGTCCTATTTTTGTTTGGTTCCAATTACAAGAGGTGGGATTGGGGTCAGTAGAACTGTTGTAGGAGGCATTAATGGCTATAGCTTCGTAATAGGGCGACATGTAAGAGAGACACAACCAGCAGGCTTGGGTAGAGTTAGGGCTGGAAGAGTTCAATGCGAGAAAGGAAGCATTAAGGAGGGATAAAAGTGGGTTGTAGAGTGACAGCAAAGATGTGTTAAGTGAGAGTGGGATGTTGGTGGAGTTGGATAACTGTACGCTGGCTGAAGCCGAAGATGAGGGCAGAGGAGGAGGAAGTGGTTGTGGGTTGAGCACTGGGTTGGGGCCAACTGCAGTGGTAGGTGGGGGAGAGGGCTGTGTTTTTTGTATTTTGAAAAAGGTGCCATAGTCGTAATGGCCCATGTAGAGCCGAATTCCCCACGTGCGGCCAGATAGCCATTGGACGTCGGCGGGGTTTTGTACTGTTATGGTGATATTGGGCCAGCCTGTAGCTTTTATGTGTTTGTCATTGTTAGGGGGATTGGACCATCCGTGTGCTATTGACTTGCATCCCCAGGAGGGACAGTAATAATGTGAGGGATCATGACAGGAGGAGTGGGAGGAACCTGGTGGGAGGCAAATGTAATAGCCTGACACCTGTCCGAGGCTGCTATAAGAGAGGGCTCTCCTGTCCGTGCTGTTTGTCGTAGGTAGCAATCTTTGGATGTGGACCCGTCAAGGGAAGGGATTTTATTGCCTTGTGGGCTGCAGCCTTGGGGGTAGAGGACAGGGAATTTGGGACTGCTAATACCCATATTGGTAAGGCAACAGGCATGCAGGGTGAAAGAGGGAGTGCCGGATGTGACATTATAACGGAGGGTGATTTTTTCTTGCCAAAGCTGTAACATCCAGTTAAAAGGTTGATGATCATTATTAGCAAGCAAAAAGGAGGGAAATAGAAGGAGAAGGGCGAGGATTTTAAAATGGGGTGCCATTAGAAAATAAAGAATGTGAGTATAGTAAGAATGGTAGTTATAGAAAGGGAGTAACAGTGAAGAGGAAGGAGTTGAGAGAAAGGTATTACTCACGGTTTGTTGTTCCTTTTTTGGCAGGCCGTGGCAGAACGAGTGTTTTTTCCTGGGACCCAGATAGGTTGCGGTGCTTCTTCTGGAAAGACACAAGCAAAGCCCCTCCCTTGGGCTAAAAGAGGGCTAGGTCCTTTCCAAGTATTGTTTTCGGGGTCTTTCCAATATACCATAGGGGCCACTGTAGGTGTATATGACGGTCCCCAATGTTTGTGGAGTGGAGACAGTCTCTTTTTATCAAATGTGAGGAGATTCATATGAATGAGACAGCTGGTAATAATTTCACTAGGAGGACTGTGTGGCCGTAACGCCTTTTCTTTTTGAATCAAGATCTTTAGCTGTTGATGAGTACATTCTACTATTCCCTGACCTTGAGGATTGTAAGGAATGCCAAAGTGGTGTGTGATGTTGTATAATTTTAGAAAATTAGCTAAGGATGTACTGTGGTAGGCAGGGCCATTATCAGACTTAACATCCCAGGGGACTCCCATGAACAGAATGGCTTGATGCAGAGCTTTGATACAGTGTTTTGCTGTTTCCCCAGCTAAGGGAACTGCATAGCAGAGATGAGAGAAGGTATCTATGGTGACATGAACAAACTTTAGGCGACCAAACGAGGGGACATGTGTAACGTCCAACTGCCAACGAGAGTTGGGTTTAAGGCCGCGAGGGTTAACTCCCTGGGGTTGTAATGGCCCTAATGGAAGAAATGGAGCGCAGGTTTTACAAGATCTAACTAGATGTTTGCATGTTAGGATGTTAAGGTCTGGCAGCAGATGTTTCAGAGAGATCGCTGAGAAGTGAAATTTGGAATGTAGTAGCTTGGCCTGATTGATGAGATCTCCAGGTGTTACAACTGCTGTCATAGACACGGCACAATCTGCTAAATGGTTGCCATGAGCTAAGGGCCCAGGCAGATTGGAGTGACTCCTGATATGTGTGATATACCAGGGAGCAGTGCGGTGTTCAATTAGTTTTTGAAGGCATAATAATGCCTTATCAATAGGTGTTTCTTTAGGAAAGAATGTAGCATGTGCTAGCACCTGGCAAATTTGAAGAGTGTAGAGGCTATCAGTAAAAATATTCAGGGGCTCAGAGGGGAACAATGTAAGTGCCAGATGAACAGCTTCAAGTTCCTCTGTTTGTACAGATTGAAGATTAGGCTTGACATATGTGGAAGGGGAGCCTATGTTAGGCTGGTAAACCACAACAGCATATTTTGATTTGGAGGCATCTGTAAACACAGTAGTACTTGAGGGGAGGGGGGAGGAAGAAGGATAAGGGTAAAAAGGGTCTGAGAATGGCAACCGAACGAGCCCTTGAAGTAGTTTATGTTGAGGATAATGGTTGTCAAAAGTTCCAGTAAAGCCTTCTACTAAAATTTGCATTTCTTCATTGTTTTGAAGGAGTTGAGTATTAGCCACAGCCGAAAGGGGCCAGACAATGGTGTCTGGTTTCACTTGAAAAGTGTGGAGGCAGAGTGTACACAGATCGCTGGCTAAGGCGACCCAAAGGCGCACTGCTGGACAGATCTTTGAAAGTTTACTTTTAGCTGGGTGTGACCACAGCAGTGGGCCCTCTTGCCAGAGGACTCCAGTAGGAGTGCCAGACGTGGCAAGAATTAAGGCTAATATAGGACTGTTCGGGTTGTACCTCTTAAGCGTGCACTGTTGAAGTGTGTGGTTAACCGCTTGTATGGCTGCTTTTGCCTGCTGAGTTAGTGAGATGTTTTTAGTAACAGCCTGAGATGGTGTTGCAGGCAATCGCAGAAGGTCAAAGAGAGGTGTAAGTTGCGCAGTGGAAATGGGAAGAGCTGGTCTTATCCAATTAATGTTTCCACACAGCTGTTGAAGCTCTGTCAAAGAGAGATGATCAGGGATCTTTATCTTAGGAGCAATAGGTTTAACATATTGAGAAATTTGAAAACCTAGAAATGAAAAGGGCGGGTGGCGTTGGACCTTTTCAATTTTAATGTGAAGGCCTATATCTGTTAGATTTTGTGTAAGCTGTTGGAAAACAGCGTTTAAATGCTGGGCATCGCTATGCGTCAAGAGGATGTCATCCATATAATGAATGATGAATGCCTGAGTTCTAACAGGGGCCACTGCAATTTTGACATAATTTTGGCAAAGTGTAGGGCTATTTCTCATTCCTTGCGGAAGTACTTTCCACTGGTATCTGCAGGCTGTCCCTTGATGGTTGGGGAGGGGGACAGTGAAGGCAAATTTATGTCTGTCTTGAGGATGTAAGGGGATAGAAAAGTAACAGTCTTGAATATCAATTGTAATTATCTGATAATCATGAGGGATTGCCGTAGGGTGAGGCAAGATCCCATGGGGACAATATGCTTGTTTATTTCTCTAAGGTCATGCAGCAGACGATATTTGCCAGCAGTCTTTTTGTATGACAAAAATGGGAGAATTGTAAGGGCTGATGGAAGGTTCAATGTGACCAGCTTCCAACTGTTCTTGTATCAGCGTAAGTAAGGCTTGAAGTTTGTGGGACGGGAGAGGCCACTGCTCAACCCATATAGGGTCCTCTGTGTCCCACTGCAGAGGAACAGGGTTAGGTGGTTGTAGCTGAGCAGTGGCGCCTAGGATTGGGGGTGCTTCTGTGACATGTCAGGACCGCTCCCAAATGGGGAAAACGGCTGGGACTGAGAATGGGCAGTTGTAACGACAGCCCTGCATTGATCTAGTATGTCCCGGCCCCATAGGATTGTTGGGAGGTTTTCAATTAGGAGAGGTTGAAAAAGTCCTGAATTGCCCTCTGCATCTTGCCAGGGGATGGGCTTCTTAGTTTTTCTAGAACTAGCCATTCCTGTTGCACCCTGTACAGGGGGCCCTGGCAAAGTTTCCCACACATGGAGATATTCAAAGGGGAGGCAGGAGACCTCTGCACCTCTATCTAAGGTCCCTTGCAGCCATTGTGCAGCATCACCTCCCCCAATTCTAAAAGTAGCCGTGGGCTTGTTGGAATGAATGGGAACTGTCCACAGCAGGGGTTTGGCATTGGGAAAGGAACCTCTTACTGGCGGGGCTGAGGCTTGCCCCCTTTGAAGTTTAAAGGTTTGCTTTCGCTGTTGGTTTTAGTACGGCAGTCACATGCCCAGTGATAACCCTTACTGCACCTAGGGCAAGGCATAGGGGGGCCCCTACGCGGGAGAGGAGGGGGTGCCGTAAGGGCGGTGGGAGCAGAAGGAGCGGAGGCAGAATTTGGGCATTCCCTGGTAAAATGACCTGGCTGTCCACATTTAAAACAGCCTGAGGCTTGAGCTACTGCAAGGATGACTGCGGACACAATAGCTGCAGCTTGCGGGTCGATATGACTACAAGCTAAGACCCAGTCATCAATGCTTTTGTCCCTCACAGGGGCGAGAGCTTGTTTACAGGCGGGGCTAGCCCCCTCTAGAACGAGCTCTCGAGCGAGGGCCAGCTGGCCTTGAATGCCCGCCACTTTTCTTTCACACGTCTCCATAACTCTGGAGACAAAGGCCGCAAAGTCTTCATCTTTATTTTGTATCATTTTTGTAATTTTTTCTGGCCGGAGGGCAGAGCAAGTGCGAAATGCACAGAGAGCCACCTCACGCAGCTGAATCCAAAAACCTGGAGGGGCGGTGGCATAATGAGCAGGGGCTGCAAAGGGGCCAGTGCTGTAGAAGGCCTCAGGAGCAATGTTGACACCAGCACTAATATTGAGGGCCACCTGTTTCTCTGCTTCCGAATGAAAATGGGCACGCCAGTCTACAAACTGGCCAGGTGTTAAAATTGCGCGGGCTAGAGAAGCCCAGTCGTAAGGGAGGCACAGCTGTGTGGAAATTTCCTCAATGAGGTGTTGAGCGTAGGGGCTACCCAGACCGTCCTCTTTTACAGCTTTGCGGATATTCTTGACCTCATCATGTTTCAGAGGGTAGTAGAATTGTGGGTGAAGTGGGGAAGGATTAATATTAACAGGGAAGCAAGGCAAAGGGGCTAAGGAGGAAGGGGCGGTGGAGTTGGTAGGAGGGGTAGCAGAGGCGGAAGAGAAAGGGTTGTTGTTAGAGAGTGGTCCTGAGTAAGGGTAGGGGGGAAGGGTGGAAAGGGTAGGGGCGGGGGGAAGAGGGAAGGACCAACACATTGACTGACATGATGGGACTTGCACGCCACCTTGTGGCTGCAGCAGAGACAAGGAAGAAGAAGAAGGCGGCTCAGGGTTTTGGACCGGAAGGGAGGGGTATAGAGACACAGGTGAAGAAGGAGGGAGCCCCCGGTCCTGAGTTTTTTCAAAAGACTGAGAACTTCCTCCTTCTCCAAATGCCCCCTGGTCTGGTTTTTGTTCACTAGGAGGAAGTTCGCCATGTTGTTCCTTCGATCGCAGGTTACAGCTTTTTGGTTGGGACTTGGGGGGGTCGAGCTCCAAAGCATTGTTAATGCGAGAGCAGAGAGACTCCATATCAGAATCCTCTCCAGAGTCAGATGGGGAAGGGTTATCCGCCAAGTGATCAATTAAGTTGACCTGGCAATCGGCAGGTGAAACAGGGGCGCCTTGAAGGCACGAACGAATGGCAACTAGGGTAGGGAGTAGACCAGGGGGAAATTGTTTATTTTCATGTTCCATGGCAGCCATAACGTGGTTTATTAGCTTATTGTATGTCGCGGGGTCCCATAGATGGCAGGTCGCTAACCAAGGGTTAAAAGGAAGCAGAAGGTCCCAATATGTCTAAAGCTGTTTTACGGAGACCTTCAGTCGGTTAGTATCTAAGAGACCGGCCAGCGCTCTGACTTGGGGTGCCTGACGAGAGGAGACTCACGCTCCCATATCGACGCTTTGTGAGAGCGAGGGGGACTCTGAGGCACATTAGTTAGCGTGGGGTGGGGTCGCTAATTTAAGCACGACGGGTTAGGGAGAAAAGGAAAGTATATACTGAGACAACACAGAGGAAGAATAACGCAAGAAAGATTCGCTCCTAGAAATTCCAGTTTGGAGGGGCGGCGGAGGCCAGGCAGAAAGCAAAAGTAACAGAGGTTAAAGAAAGCAGAACAAGAAGGAGAGGAGGCATTTAATTGATAGATACCAGACAGAAGAGAGGGGGCGCCAAGTTATAGAGCAAGGCGCTGGAGATACTTACAGAGTGCCGCTATTTGAGGCCGATAAGAAGACGAGGCCCTACCGTCGGGGCGCGGCGAGAGGTGGGGAGCCCCACGTTGGGCGCCAATTGTGGTTGTTCCGAACCACTTGTTGGTGGAAGGGGAACGCTGAGCGGCAACCAGCGTTCGGGGGCCCAGACGGCGTGGAGGGCGCACGGAGGAAAGACCTCAGTATGCAGGTCTAATTTATTACAGGAAGGTTTGTTGTTTATATAGGTTCTGATAAGGGAAGTGAGTTAAGGACATGATTGGAGGAAGAGGGGTGACGTACATAGTAACTGGCAAAAAAGAAGATTTTTAGAAAAGGTTATGATTGGACATTGAGGATTGACAGAAAGAAGTCTTTTCAGGTTCATGCCGGGAGTCACGTAGCACTTGGCAGGCATTTTAGCCGCTTGGGGGCACCATTTTAGGTGTCCCTACCACACATACTAATATTTCTAAAGTGATAGATAAATATATATACACATATGTGCATTAGCTTACATAAATTGTAATTAAATATATATATATATATAAGTTGCTTAGATTACCTAAATATTACACAGAAATTACAGGGATCCCCATGTTCCCCACCTTCATCACTTCCCACTTCATCCCACCCAAACATCCTTCATCAGTGTGGCACATCACCCACAATGTATATACACATCCTGGGGCCTTGTCACCAAGCATAGATCACAGTTCACATCGTATTCCACACTCTCTCCCACCCTTCCTATCTGTCAACCCTGCACGAACAAACCCAGTAATGTCTCTATCCATCTGTCCTATCCTTCAATATGCAACTTTACTTTATCCCTTTAACATAGATTATTTCCATATGGGTGATGGCTCACACCCTATTCTTCTCTTTCTCTACCTTGTTAACTTATGTTTCCAACAATGGTTCTCAGAGACTGCTCACTTTCCTCACTTCAAATCACTGAGGTCATATACTGTTCATCCTTCAATGCTTGGCTTCCTTCACTCAACATAAGGTCTTCAAGATTCATCCACGTATTCTGTGTGTTAGCATTTTATTCCTTCTTACAGCTGAGTAATATTCCATTGTATGCATGTACCACATTTTGTTTATCCATTCATCTGTTAATGGGCACCGGGGCTGATTCCAACTTTTGGAAATGGTGAACAATTGCACTGTGAACATTAGTGTTCATATATTTGTTCGTGTCTTTGCTTTCAGTTCTTCTTGGTATTTACCCAGCAGTGGAATTGCTGCATCATAGGGAAGATCTATTGTTAGTTTTATGAGGAACCGCCAAACTATCCTTCACATTGGCTGGACCATTCCACAAGCCCAGCAGCAGTGCATGAGTGTTCCTATTCCTCCACATCCTCTCCAACACTTAGAGTCTGCTGTTTTTTTAATACCTGCCATTCTGATGGGTGTAAATGGTATCTCAATGTAGTTTTGAGTTGCATTTCCCTGAAAAAAAGCTATGTCGAGCATTTTTTCAAGTGCTTTTTAGCCCTGGATATTTCTTCCTTGGAGAAGTGTATTTTCAGGTCACTTGCCCATTTTTTAAATGGGTTGTTTGTCTTTTTATTTTCAAAGTGTAGGATTTCTTTATATATACAAGATATTAGGCTCTTATCAGATATATGGTTGCCAAATATTTTCTCCCATTGTGTAGGCTGCCTTTTTATTTTCTTAATTTTGTCCTTTAAGGTGCAGGAGTTTTTAATTTTGAGGAGATCCCATTTATCTATTTTTTCTCTTCCTGCTCGTCCTTTGGCTGTGAAGGACCTGAAACCATTTCCTATTATGAGGTCCTGTAGATGTTTTCCTACATTATCTTCCAAGGTCTTTATGGTTTTGGCTCTTATATTTAGATCTTTGATCCATCTTGAATTGTTTTTTGTATAAGGTGTGAGATGGTATGCTTCTCTCATTCTTTTGGATATGGATATCCAGTCCTCCAAGCACCACTTGTTATAGAGTCCATTCTCTCCCAACTGAGCGGGCTTGGTAACCTTGTGGAATATCAGATGAATGTATATGCGAGGATCTATATCAGAACTCTCAATTCGATTCCATTGGTCAATAGGTCTATCCTTGTTTCAATACCATGCAGTTTTGATCACTTTAGATTTGTAATATGTGTTAAAGTCTGGTAATGTGATACCTCAAACTTCATTTTTCTTTTTCAATATATGTTTGGCAAATTGAGGCCTCTTACCTTTCCAATATATTTTGTGTTTAGTTTTTCCAGTTCCCTAAAAAATATAGTGTTGATTATTATTAGGGTTGCATTAAATCTGTAGAGTAGTTTGGGTAGGATAGACATCTTGATGACGTTTAGTCTTCCTATCCATGAACAGGAATATTTTCCCATTTATTGAAGTCTTCTTTGATTTCCTTTAACAGTGTTGTGTAGTTTTCTGTATATAAGTCCTGTACATCTTTAGTTAAATTTATTCCTAGGTATTTGATCCTTTTAGTTAGTATTGTAAATGGAATTTTTTTCTTGAATTCCTACTCCAAATGCTGGTTATTGGTGTACAGAAATGCTACTGATTTTTAAGCATTGATCTCATAGCCTGCAACATTACTGAACTCCTTTATAAGTTCCAGAAGCTTTGTTGTAGCTTTCACTTTGATTTCTATGTTAGGATCAAGTCATCTGCAAATAATGAAATTTTTACTTCTTCTTTTCCAATCTGGATGCCTATTTTATCCTTTTCTTGACTCAGTGCTCGAGCAAGTACTTCTAAGACAATGTTAAATAAGACTATTGTTAGTGGTCACCATTGTCTTGTTCCCAGACTCAGAGGGAAGGATTTTAGGATTTCACCATTGAAGATGAGTTAGCTTTGGGTTTTTCATATATACTCTTTATCATATTCAGAAAATTTCCTTCTATTCTTATCTCTTCCAGTGTTTTTATAAGGAAAGAGTGCTGTATTATGTTGGGTGCTTTTTCTGCATCTATAGAGATGATCATGTGGTTTTATTTTTTCAGTTTGTTTATGTGGTGTATTAAATTGATTGATTTTCTTATATTGAACCTTCCTTGCATAACTGGGATGAAACCCACTTGGTCATGGTGTATAATATTTAGGTATGCTGTGGAATGCAATTATCAAGTGTTTTGTTGTGGATTTTAGCATCCAGGTTCTTTAGAGAAATTGCTATGTAATTTTCCTTTCTAGTGGTATCCCTGTTAGGTTTTGGTATTAGGGTAATGTTTGCATCTTAGAATGAGTTACACAATATTCCTTCTATTTCTATTCTTTGGAAGAGCTTATGTAGATTTGCCATTAGTCCTTTCTGGAATGTTTGGTGGAATTCAGCTGTGAAGCCATGTGGTCCTGGGCTCTTCTTACTTGGGAGGTTTTGGATAACTAAGTCTATCTCTTTACTGTAGTTGGACTGTTGAGTTCATCAATTTCTTCTTTCATCAATGTAGGTTGTTTGTGAGTTTCTAGAAACTTGAAAATTTCCTCTAAATTATCATTCTTGTTGGCATACAATTTTTAAAATGATCCTCTTTATTTCTGTGGGGTCAGTAGTGATATCCCCTTCCTCATTCCTTATTTTGTGTATTTGCATCTGTTCTCTCTTTTTCTTTGTTAGTCTTGCTAAGGTTTTGTCAATTTTATTGATATTCTCCAAGAACCAGCTTTTGCTTTTGTTTATTTTTCTAGTGCTTTCTTATTCTCTATTTTATTTAGTTCTGTTCTAATCTTTGTTATTTCCTTCTTTCTACTTCTTTTAGGTTCAGTTTGTTGTTGTTTTTCCAATTTCTCCAAGTGTGCCGTTAGGTCATCAATTTTAGCTCTTTCTTCTTTTTAAATATATGTATTTATGGCTATGAACTTCTGTCTCAGGACAGCTTTGGCTGCAGCCAATAGGTTTTGATATGTTGTGATGTCATTTTCATTAGTTTCAAGGTAGTTACTGGTTTCTGTTGAGATTTCCTCCTTGACCCACTGTTTGTCTAAGACTGTGTTGTTTACCTTCCATATCCTTGTGCCTAACTATTAAAGTCCCCTGTTATAATTGTAGAGGCATTTATTTATCAACTTAGCTTTTCCAAAGTTTGTCTCATGAATTTTGAGGCACCTCGATTAGGTGGGTAAATGTTTATGATTGTTCTCTCTCTTGAGAGATTACCATATTTACTAATATTTAGTGTTAATCATTGTCTCTTACAATAGTTTTGCATTTAAAGTCTATTGTGTCTGATATTAAAATAGCTGCTCCTACCCTTTTATGGCTATTGTCAGTTTGTAAAACTGTTTTCCAGCCATGTACTTTCAGCCTCCTTGAAACCCTGGGTCAAAGGCCTGTTTCTTGTAAACAGCATATAGATGGATCATATTTCCTTGTCCATTTGGCCAATCTGTGTCTCTTGAGTGGTGAATTTAATCCAGGAACATTCAGTGTTATTCCTCGCAATGAATTTCTTACTTCAGCGATATTTTCTTTGGATTAACGTATGTCATATGTTGTTTTGTTTCTGTTTTTGTTTTTTTTTAAAACTCTCCTAACTTTATTTTTCCTTTCAACTTGTAGAACTTCCTTTAGTATTTCTTGAAGTGCCAGTTTCTTATTGACATACTCTCTTAGTTTCTGTTTATCTGTGAATATTTTGAACTCTCCATTATTTTTGAATGTCAGTTTTGCTGGATACAGAATTCGTGGTTGGAAGTTTTTTCTTTTAGTACTTTGACTATGTCATAGCACTGTCTTCTTTCCTACATGGTTTCAGATGAGAGATCAGCACATAATCTTATTGTGCATCCCTTGTATGTGATGGTTCTTTTTCTCTTTCTGCCTTGTGTATTTTCTCTTTCTCTTGAGCATTGGACATTTTGATGAGTATATGTCTTGGCGTTTGCCTGTTGGGATTCATACTGTTTGGGGTGCGCTTTGCTTCCTGGATCTACACATCTACATCTCTCAATAGGGCCGGGAAGTTTTCAGCCATTATTTCCTTCAACACCACTTCTGTTCCCCTTCCCTTCTCTTTTCATTCTGGGATGCCCATAATGCGTATGTTTGTGTGTTTTGTGTTGTCAGTTAAATCCCTGAATCCCTGCTGGATTTTTTAATAGTTTTTTGTCTATCTGTTCTACTATCTGTTTGATTTCAGCTGTATTGTCTTCCACATCACTAATTCTTTCTTCTGCCTGTTTAAATCTGCTGTTATGTGAATCCAGCATCCTTTTTATTTCTTGGATTGCGCCAATGATCACCATCATATTTGTTATCTTTTAGCGTATGTTTATAATTTCTTCAGTATGTTCTCCCAGTGTCTCCTTTATATCCTTTATCTCTTCCTTCACTTCATTAAGTTGGTTCATTATATTTGTTTGGGAGTCTTTGATTAGTTGTTCAGTATTCTGCAGATATTCTGGTTTTTAGTTTGTTCATTGGAGTGGTCCATGGCTTCCTGTTTCTCAGTGTGGTTTGTAATTTTTTGTTGCCCTCTAGTCATCATTTTATCTTGATGGGTTTATTCAATTGATTAGTTTCTCTCTCTTCTCTCGATTTTTATTTAGTTGGTGGTTCTGTGTGTGTAAGTTTTCTCTTTGACAATTTTTCTTCTTTTTTCTCTCCTTGCTTATTTCTATGTTACCTTGAAGGGAAAAAATTAGTGCCAGAGGGATGTAAAGATGTGAGAAAGGAAGAAAGATAAGAGGAATATTGATAAAAGTTGGGAGAGGGGCCAAATAGGACTTAGTGAAATGAATATTTAACTTTTGTAGGCAGTGTACAGTAATAGGAAAAAAAGTGGAGTACCTACAATGGACTGGGGAACCAAATAGAGAAATATATATTTATAATGATTTAGAAGTCTGGAATAATGAGGAGGGAGAGAAAGAGTAAAGAAAGGTCTAAAATGAAAAAGCTAATATTAATAATATAAGAAGAAAACAAAAGAGATAGAATAGAAATTGGCACCTTTAAGATGTGGGCTAATGAAAAAGCATGGTGTCTAAGAACCACAACAGAAAGCAGAAGGCAGAGAGATGAAGGAACGATAAGAGATAGCTAGGAATACAATATCAATATAGACAGAGAATGGGAAATCATTGAAGAAGAAGAACATCAAAGAAGAGTTACGCTAGCAGCACTTAATTTTTTAAAAAATCAGAAATGGGGGAGGAAAGAGACAACAAATAAACAGAGAAAAACCAAACAACCATACCAGCAAGCTGTCAAACAAAGCTAAGGAGGAAGTGTTCCTTCTAGGGTCCCTGTGGATCCTCTCAGCCTTCTTCTGTTTATTAATTTATCTTCCAGGTTCTCTCTGCAGGTTTTGAGGCAGATTTTCATTATTAAACTAAATTAAGAACAGGAATTCGTTTTTGAAATTGACTGTCTTTTTCTTTTTCTTCTTCTTCTTTTTTTTTTTTTTTTTGGTGATATAAAGGACCCAAAAGGTGTCCTCTGCTAGATCACCCCCTTCACTGAGGGGACCCTAAATAGGCTCATGGAAACTAATCAAGCCCTTCCCACTTCCTTGCCTCCACAGAAGAGTGAAGCTATGATGTTTGTCAGGGCAGAGTGACAAAATTGGTTGACTCCACCCTTCTGGGGCCAGGCCTCAGTGTCAGTGGGCTGCTGGGTAAATCAGGTTTCCTCAGCAGATTAACCGCTCCCCTCAGCCTGATGCTGTTTCAAGCCAGCTTATCTGATCTCCAAAGCTATGAGGTGGTCCAGGCAGTCAATCCACAGAAGTTAATCCCTCTCCACCTTCTGTCAGAGCCCTCCCTCCGAGTATGCTGTCTCAAACCAGGAGGGTGAGACACGGTTGCAGGATTCCTGGTACAAACCATCCATTGTTTCTGTGGGTGGGGCTCAGCTGTCTGTGTTAACCACCACAGGCAGGCTCAAAACTCAAGAATCTCCAGTGATCACTCTACACCCTCGATCTGCCCACTGCTAGGTGACCCAAGCTTCTCACTCCCTGTGCCCACAGCACAGACCCATGGGCAGGAACCCATCCACAATCGGCCATCCCCAGAGAGCTAGTCAGTGAGTATCCTCCTAAACCGATGCCATCTTTCCTCTCTCCTGTAGCATTTTCTTATAAGGAACCACTTTTATTTTTTCAACTTCTTAACTTGGTTCTGATGTGGATTCAAGTTGAACAGCCACTGAACTACAGTTGCCTGCTTTCTACCCAACTCCAATTTTCCTTATTATTTTAAATCAGAAATGTTCCTTTCATAATAAGATGATATACTTTTCATCTCAAGTATTTTAAGGAGCTAGAAATTTTATTTATATTTTTAAGTTGTACTCCAATATTTTTCTTGTATATGACAGGGTGTGGGATGGATGAAACTAGAGAATGCACGTATTTACAAACAGAAATGTGTACCCAAAGAAATCTGCCAATGCATATAGTTCTGAGGAAGGAGGAATGGGGGTTGAGGCTAGAGATGGAATTTTACTGTTTGTCATAACTAACAAAAATTATTTTTATACTCTTTGCATGGATAACTTGGTTAAAATTTAAAAGAAATTATGAAAATTGTACACAATGATATCATAGAAGGTGGTTGATTTGAAGATATTGATTTGTATCTGCAACATCACATCCTTTGCAAATACAGTCGCCCATAGAGGAAATCTGCTCTCTCTCTTGGGCACCCTCTCATGCTGCCTGGACGGGTGGAGGCCACCCTCAGCAAGAGTGAGCATGGAAAACGAGGAGCATGGATGCAACAGTGTGAAGGCCACACTGCTTTCTACACATGTCCAGTTAGAGGGCTGTTAGCACCACAGGAGAAGATGGAATTCCTGCTGCTTACTCCCCAGTGAAGACTTGCCAGAGTGACTCACATCACTAACTGAAGATGTGAGTGCTGAGCAAGGCTTTCTTCCTGTCCTCTTTGCAGATCCAGAACTTATGATGATGGTTTTCATTGGGGTTCTGAGAATTTGGTTCCAAAAAAAGGACATTCCCTCTCTGGGTTGGGGGAACAGCAGTGAACTCTTGTTACATTCCAGCTTCTTCAGTTGTTCATCAGCTTCTTCCCATCCACCCTTCCATTCTCCTGTGGGATTGAAGTAATCTGCTCATTTCAACAGTGTTAAAAATATGTTGATAATTTAATATTAAATTATTCTGAGAAATATCTGGTTTTGGAACCCTCTGAGGTTTTCTGCAAATATTGCACTCTCTCATAACCTCGTTTCTATTCTTGTCAGCCCTAGGTCCCAGAACTTTCTTGGATTTCTCTACTATTCATTATGGTCATTGTCCTAATGATGTTCATTCTGGTGATGTTATTGCTGTACCCAATGCTGTAATGTGAATTTTGACATTTCCTTCCTGTCACCAACAGGTTTCAACTTGGCATTGCTCTCTCTTTAGCTGCCCCAAGATTGGAGAAGGTGAATATAGAACTGGAATCAGGAAACAAGAGTATGTGCCTGAGAACCAGGAGAGGTACAATAAGAGCAGCCTCCTCAGATGGCTAATGCTGGAGGCAAGGGAAGGAGGGAATGGCAAAAGGAGCAGGAGCAGGTAGTCTCCTTTCTGTGCCCTGACTCCTCTGTACACAAGACCCCAGGTCCCATGCTTTTATCTCACCCTGCACACCTGGCCAACACCTGCCTTATGCAGGTACATCATACTGGGGCATCTGTGACTTTATACTAATCCCCAAACTTTGTGACTCCCCTGCCTGACACTCTGTCTTGCAGGCCTTCCTGACCAAAAGCACTTCCCCCTCCATCTTACCAGTACCCATTACTGCCTAGTCTGGAGACACCCACAGTTTACTCGTGAATTCACTGGGCAGCAGTATCACACTGACATTTGGGAACAGTTCAGCTCTCCAAACCTATGTGCCTAGGTGTTTGAGTTTGCCAAATGCTGCCAATGCAAAATACCAGAAATACGTTGGCTTTTTTTGGAATTTATTAGGGTTAAACTTACAGTTCTGAGGCTGTGAAAATGTCCAAACCAAGGCATCATCAAAAAATGCTGTGTTCACAAGGGTGAGCTGTGCTGGACTCCTGCCAAGGCAATATGTTGGGCACGTTTGTCTCTCTCTGCCTTCTCCAAACTCACTTTCTCCCTGAGCTCAGCAGTGGGCCATCAGACATAATTGCTCACACCTCTCCCTTCTCTTCTAGCCTGGATATCTTCAGCTTCAGGCAGCTCCATGACTCCAACATCTGGCCTCTCCCTCAGCCACTCAGATTTTCTGTGTCTCTCCACAGCTTTAGGAGATCCTGGAGCCCTTGCCCACATGGCAGGGTATTCAATGCACCACTCTTTCTAGGTGTATCCCATGTATGTTGGAAGTCAGCACAATGATAGAGGTCCATTCTGGTGACTGAAATATAATCAGAGGCCCTTGACTAAACTAGGGGAATCTAACAAAAATGACATAATCAAAATTTCCCATATTTGAATCTAAGCAAAATGTCCTAAATGTAAAAGGCTTACACACACAACAATGGGTTAGTAAGAACATACATCCCCGGAGTCCACAGAAGATTCACATGAGGGCATTAACCCAGGGCACAGGGATCAGGAGGGGTCTCATAAGTCTGGGAGAAATGGGAACTCATGAAGCAGTGGCTGTACATTGGGTGTGGACATCATTGAGCAAAATGGGGTGCTGACCACCATTGCACTGTTCCCTAGAATGGTCCCAAGAAGAACTCAATATACTGTGCTTTCTCCAGCAAATCTTAGCTCCAAAAACAGGTGTGTAACTCAGAGAGGTGTGCCAATATTCCCATTCCCAGAGCCAGAGGACACAGATATTGCCCGTTTGGTGGGGGGGCAGGAAGCAGGCTGTAAAATTGAAAGCGCCTAATTTTTTCTCCAAAGAACTGATTGCGGTTACAACAGAATGGAAAAATTTGACCCTAAGGGTGCTCTCAAAAGCAGTGGGGATTGTGGAGGGCCTGAGATTTAATTCATCTCAATCCTTCAGGAAGAAGTGAAATCAATATTTTACAGATGACTAAAAACTAATACCGTTTGCTAGCAGCAACACATTTTAAATGAAATGTAAAAGAATATTCTTCAGACAGAAAGAAAATTATCACAGAAGGTTCAAGATTCAGGATGGATGGAAGAATAATATCTGTTAATTAAATTCATGTATCAAAATGACTATTGAATAGATAAAGTAATAATGATATCTGTAGCCTAAGACATCAATAAAGTGTTATAATACAGCATAAAATAATATATAGCATAAGATGGGTAAATGGATATGTAGCAGTTTGATATCATTATGAATTCCAAAAATAGTTATTGGATTATGCTTATCAACTGGCTTGTTAATCTGTGCATGATTAAGTTATGATAAGGGCGTTGACTGGGCCACAGTTGGTATGGCGTTGAGCACTCTGACTTGGTGGGTAGGGTCTCAAACATAAAAAGAAATGGCAAATAACAGAGTTCAAGTAGTTTTTGAAGTTGGAGTTCTTAAAAGCAAAGACAGAAGGCCCCGGGGAAAAGAGAGGAGCCATTGACCTGACAGTTCACAGCTGGCCATGTGGAGAGTGGCAAAGCTTAGGGAGCCTAATAGTCTACAGCTGACCAAGTGGAGAAAACAGAGATGCTGAGCCCACTGAGAAATGCAGCCCTTGGGAGAGAGGAGCCCAAGAAGCCTGAACCCTAGCTAATGTTGGCAACTGTCTTGCTCCAAGATGGGGTAACAGACTTTGGTGAAGGAAGAAACCAAAACTTTATGGCCTGGTAACTGTAAGCTTCTATCCCAAATAAGTACCCTTTATAAAGTCTCAGAGATTTCTGGTATTTTGCATTAGCACACCTTTGGCTGGCAAATACAGGATATAAAATGTTTTAAAATACATTATTGGGAAGCGGCGGTGGCTCAATCAGTAGGGCTCCCATTTACCATATGGGAGGCCCTGGGTTCGGTTCCCGGGGCCTCCTGGTGAAGGCAAACCCACCCGCACAGCGTGGTTAGCTGACCCAGCGAGCACAAGCAGCAAGGGAGGAATAAATGAATAAATAAATAAAATCTTTAAAAATAAAATAAAATAAAATACATTATTTGGCCAGTCAATAATAAATAATAAGTTCAGATTTTGAAAGGCAAGCAAAAGTGTTTTAATTTCTCTGGTAAACCTTAAAGAATATTAAATAATACATCACATCCAAACAAATAAAACAAAAATATTGAACAAAAATAATCAGTCCAAAACAAAGTATTCAGCATTTCTTGGGTTGCCATTTTGACCTATTTTCGGGGGCCACTTTACTCATGCATCTTTGGAAGCTGTACCTTTCTTGTCCTTCAGAAGCCTGAAGGTTTCAGGGTTGATTTATGTGCTGTTAGTTTGTCCCCATCATAAATCAAGTGCTGTATCACTTCCCCATTTCCTAGTTATGAAGTCACCAAACTGGATATGATGCTCATTTGAAGCAAGAGGAACCATGAATGATAGAACAAATAAAAAGGAGATATTGTTGCACTTCCCAAATTGGACTCTTAGATTATGGATATTGGATCTTTCCTCTTTTCTAATGAATGCATTTAATGCTATAAATTATCCTCTAAGCACTTCTTCTGCTGCACCCCACAAACTGTGAAGAAGCATAGGACATTAAGAAGCAGAAAGAATCACATATCAAAAGGCTTGTGAGTGAAGCTATATCCACTTCAACAGCAGTACAGACTTAAGATGAAGGCAGAGAATGTAAGAAAGTTGGGAAAATATTTTCTCTGACCACAAGCATTGTTTCCTCAAAATAACACTTCTATGAATGTAACTTCATTTTGAGGAAATGTTGTAATTCAACGTGGAGGCAGATGGTGCTGGGAATGATCCAAAGAATGTTTGGGACCAGGGTACCTCACTCCATGTGGAATGCAGGCAAGCTTATTTAGGCTGAAGCTGCTTTTTAATCTACAAATCTGATAACAAAATTAGAGCATCCTTCACTAGTTTCTCAGCTTGGTACAAGAAAGCACTGCCTGCTCCTGTGTTCCCAGGCAATCTTTCCTCGGAATTCAGACCATAACATCTTAGTGTTGTGTTCATTCCATTCTGCCTCCTTCCACTGATTTCTACAGTGTGCAGTGTCCGTTGAGACATTTGCTAATGTTCTTCTGCCAGCAAGCATGCTTTTTAAATGCTTAACCCTTTATACACTGGCTCTCAGCATCTTTTCCAACAATTCCCCCCCCCTTTTTTTGTCCAGGGTGACTGTTCCTGTCTTATGTTGCCCTCCTCTAAAGGTCTTACCCATCACTGGCCACCAGCCAAACTCCATGGACAGGAGTTTGAGATTCAAGGGTTTTAAGCAGAATCAAGTTATTGGCATGGCTGGCCTTTTCAGCCCTATTAATGTGGGACAGTAGGGCTTTGCAAATGCTCCTAACACAGTTAAGTGTAGCAGAGCACCAATGATCACCACACTGTTGTTAGCATGTACAGAGTTTGATTTCCAAAAATGTAAGGGTTTTATTTTATTTTATTGATCTGTCCTGATTGCCAAAATTCATTACCTGGAAGCATAATAAGTTGATTCTGAGACATGATCAAAATTTTTTTGCAAGTCTGTAAATTCAATAGTTAAATTTGTGTGATGAACCATTAAATGAAGTTTAATTTTTTTCCATTCATAATGGTAATCATTATATGGGAGAGGAGTGATACAAAAAGTGATTTCATTCCAATCACACTTCAAACCTAATTTTAAACTTAGACTACATACCTGATCTCCCATTTGTATAAAAGCCATCTCTAAGATATGAAGCCTATTATTAATTTGCTCATCTATATATGCCTGACTATGTCATAGCTCACTAGCATTATAATGGTAATTTTAACATATTTTTGTGTTTGGATATTCTCATGTAGGTCAGTTCCTGCCACAGTAGTGGCTGTAATAATACTTATAAGCCCTAAAACAGCAGCTATAATTAATCCAATTAAAGGTTTGCTTCTTTTCAAATGATGGTTTAGAAAGTGCCAAAGGATTTGGCTCTCAGGGGAAGACTGCCAGCAGTGATTCATGAGAACTGGAAGCCATATTTCGTGATACCATTGTCCTATGAGAAACACGGTAGAGCTCTCCTGTAAAACAGATTATGATATAAACGTGCAGAGGGAGCAATTGCTGCAGAAAAACCATGTTTGATTAACGCTCACTATTCCTAGTATAAAAACAATGGGATCCCATACACATACTTTAAGAAATTAAGTGGATTTTCTTTTTAAAGTTGTAATATTAATTTTCCTGATTTTCCACTCAAAAATTGGGCTAGTCTGAAAATTAATTTCCACAAATAATTTTTAGTTTTTTAAAATTTTTTGTCACATAGTTGTGGGATAAATCTTTGCTGATAAGTCCAATTTAGTGACATACTTATACTTATGACATCCCCAAAATTCTAAAAATAATGATAGCTTCCATTCTTTGATTTTGTTGAATTATTACTTTTTCAAATTATGGTTGTGTTTACATTAGGTTTAGGTATCCCTATAAGTGCCCAATTCTTTAAAATTCTATAGGAATTATTAAAGAGCACAACCTCAGATGAAACATGGTATGTATGCCACTTATCACTTTGTACTATGATTTGGGGGATGTATACATGGGTCGATGGATCCTATACAGTTAGGTCACTTAAGAAAAGGCAAAGTTAAGTTTTCAATAAATTTCCCTTCCTCCTCAGGTTTTAGAGTTAGGTGAGGATCAATGGGCCCAGGAAAATGAAAAGACCAATTAATATAAACAGGGGAGGATTTGTTTCCCCAAGTCAACAATTCTAAAAGAGGTGAATTAGTAATATAAGCCCAATATGTAAAATTATGTGAAAGTGCACTACTTACTGCTGTGGTTTTCAAGGTAAGCATAGCAAGGAATAACTGTGTTCGAGTGACATTCTTACTTTTCTGCTTTTTGTGTTTCTTCTGCTTGTTTATGTCTAGGTTTCAGATGTCTGGACAGGACCCAAAGCTGATCTCCTTTATCTGTAATGATAAGAGCAAAACCTCGACCCTATATCCTAACTTAACTTTGGCCTTATCCCATTCATTATTATTTTTATGCTTTCAGTGAACTAGCTGTCCAAAATTTGTTTCTGTATTATTGCCTGATTTCTGCAAGAAATGCTCTGTGGCTGATGTATATGATTCTGACTTTTGGCTTAAAAAAATTATTGAAAATACTGCTTGATATAATTGTACTCACACCTCACCATTTCCCCCTTTTTTGTTTTTGTAGAATTTATAGAAGTTTAACTGTTAATTTTTTATAAGTATACATACATTCACAGGCTTACTAAATCAGGGGATACACTGATGTACATGGCTTATTTTTGGCTAGAGGCCTGGATAGATACAAGATAAATGTTTAGTTTAATAAGCCTATATTGACAATTTGGGTGAGAAAAAATAACATAACTAATTAAAAGATTATGTCAATATTGAGCAAAGTTACAGAATGACAGATATATAGAGCAGTCTTATATATACTTACCAATATTTAGCTTTTACCTGACAAGGGTTGAATTGTTGAAGTAGCAACTCATACTAGAGTTTTGGTTGACTGTGTTTAGGATTAATGAATTTGATGTTATAGATGCCAACTTGTGAGTATTTTGCTCATTCACAAGGAAGTGGCCAGCCTCCTCAGGAAGGAACACAACACTCTCTGGGCAGTACATTTTAAGTTTTATGCATCAATCCCTGGGAGAGTGGCCGGCTTCCCCAGGGAGAAATACAACACCCATTGAAATGCACTGTTTAAAAAAAAATTTTGTTACAAAACATTCTTGATGTGCTTACTATTTTAATTTCCAATATTTTTCCTGAAATGTGAAAAGTGTTAACTAATAAGGCATTGGTTTGTTGATTAACAAAATTTTTTGCAAGATGTTTTACTTTTAGGCTTGAACAAATCTTGTCAGACTTTTTTTGAATACATTTAGTTTCAGGAATGTCAAAACTCAAAACAAGAGATTTACATATACATTTATTAAAACACATTTACATGTAATATACAAGTTATTAAATTACTTAAGTATGCAATGTATTGTATTAAAATTTTGATTAGTATTTAAGTATATTATACATAATTCATAACTATAGTAGATTATACAACAGACATCCAATGAATAAACTTTTATTTCCTAAGCATTTAAGATTCTTAATAGCATAATTAGAATGACCTCAATTTCTTTATTTTGTATAGTTTGAGGGATGGGTAAAATCAAATTAGTATTTCCTATTTGGGCTGTTGGGTAATACATTAACTTGTAATTTTAACACTTGCATTGGTTTTGTTGTTAACATTGTAATTAGAATTGGGGATGTTGCTTGCAGTGTTGAATATAAAGTTGATTTATTGTTGGCTATTTACAGGAAGGGGAATGTGGGCTGGCTTGACTTTTAAAGAATGTATTAAAAAAAGCTTTAGCAAGTTTTAAAACAAAGTGATAATGACATAGAAGGATATTAATTTTTTGCAAGAAACTAACAATATTTGGGACCACTGCATGCTGCAGTGATGTTATTTTATTTTACTATATTTTACTGTTATGCTCTACCCCGGCAGCCTTTAATCACTGCTTTCTTTTTGTAGTTATACCTAAAAATTATGATTAATAGCATTATATTTTTATTTAATATTATATGGAAACATTATTAAATTTTCAGGAATTTATACACATTTAAAGTATTCATATGAACTTTTTATTCATATAACTTTAATTGTTATAAAATTAGAAAATTTCTTTTAATTATACAACGTTTTAAATGCTTTATTCAACTTATACCACATAAGCATAACTATTTTTAGCATTTTACCTGTATTTAGGTAAAAGACAAACATAAGTGAGTTTGAAATAAAAGCTATCTTTCAGGATTTTACTTTGAGAAAGCAGGTTCAAACATTGTGTACTTTTTAAAAATGATAAGACCTGTTTCTCTATGGAAACAATAAGGTTAAAATACAAGAAGCTATTTTGATAGGGTTAGGGTTCGGGTTAGGGTTATGTTATGGTTAGTTAATGTTAGGGTTAGGGTTAGTTAGGTTTAGGGTAATGGTTAGGGTAAGAGTTTGGGTTAGGGTTAGGGTTAGGTTATGTTTAGGGTTAGGGTTAGGTTTAGGTTTAGGTTAGGTTTAGTTTTAGGGTTAGGGTTAGGGTTAGGTTTAGGCTTAGGCTTAGGCTAAGGGTTAGGTTAGGGTTAGGGTTACAGTTAGGGTTAGTTAGTGTTACTGTTAGGGTTAATGAGTAATAAATTTATTTTCAGCTGAGGAAGGAGAGACAGCTGTACTGCTTTTGGTAACTGCCTTAAGTTCTGTTACAGGCTGGCATGAACTGCTCTGTTGCTGACTGGGCAGATTTGAGCAAGGCAGGGAAAAATATTCATATTATTTGTCTTAAGCCTTTGAACAAGGCCTGCTTGAAATTTTCCTGGCTTATAAATAACACTAAAATTTTTATGATATTTTGAATGGAATTCCTTGTCCCAGTGTAACTCTTTTAGCATTTCAGACACACACAATTTGTTATTGATGTATTATTGCCACTAAATGGAACTCTTACAAAAGTTTTGGCTTTGCAATCTTTTTTCATATGACCTGGTTTCTCACATTTAAAGCAATTTAAATTATTAACAACAGGACTACATCCCTTTAGAGCAGCTCCAAAAAGGTTCATGTTATAGGTATTAGGTCCAATGTTTTGGCATGTTTTTCTATAATCCTGTAAAGTACTTCCATTTGCCTTTATGAGACATAAAGCCTTTTTACACTCCCTGTTAGCATTATTAACAGCCGACATTAGAATAAGCATTTCTTTAAGATCAGATTAATTTAACGTCTTGTTGACTACATCTTCCCGCCTTGCTACAAATTCAGCATAGGTTTCAGTATTTCCGTGCACAATTTTTGAAAATGAATGTACAGCCTGTCCAGGGTTGGAGATTCATTGACAGGCATCTGCACAGTACAATCACACATGTAAAATGGCAATATTATCATTTTGAGCTTGTCGAGGAATTTCAGCCCATTGACCTGCTCCTTATATTTGTTCAGCAGTAATGGGCACTGGTGGATTTTGCTGTTGATTTCATCATGCTAAAATATTAGCTTCGTCAGCCCATCAAGTTTTAAAGTGTAAAACTTCTGCTGAATTCAGAGCAGCCTAAGATAACAAATCCCAATCCCAGTGTAGTAATCTGTTTGCTTGTGCCATTTCTTGCATCAATTCTGAGTATAAGGAGAAACTGCACCATATTGAATGCATGCTTTTTTAAAAATCGTGATAGTTTAAAAAGGAATAGGAGCATGCTCATATTGTACACCCCCTGGGGGATTGTTAGCATCTCCTGGAATTTGAGTTACTGTTACTGGAAAAGTAAAGAAAAATTGCATAGACTCTGAATTTCCTTCTCTACTTCCCTGTGCTATACTTTTCATAATTGAAGAGGATGGTGCTGGCACAAAAACAGAAACTTTTAGAGGGTCATCAAATGTTGTAAATAATGGATTAGTAGATACCTTAGGAGGCACAGATGCTGGTTTATAAAACAATAAATTATCTTTTGGAGTGGATGGCTTAATGAATGCTGGACAAGTTCCATAACCTCCATTTTTATTTTTTTTCTTTTCATTAGACATGAGTTTTTCTGTTTTTGATTGTTCATTAATTTTTTTCAGATATATTTTCATTAAAATTATCATTAGCTTGTTCTGCTACCGTGTTAGCAATAGCAGTATCCGTTTTAATATCTTCATTTTCATCTGACTGTAATGGTTCAAGAGCAACTGAAATAAGTCTATGCAAAGACCATACATAACAATGTTTCTGTAGAAGAGAAAATATTTCTAGCACCTCTAGGGTCATCACATATATCCCTGTATTCTTTAACAGGGTTTTCAAAACTTTGAAATATTCCTCTAACCGAGTTGACTGATTACCCATTACCCTGATGATCAAGATTATTTGACTCTGCAACAGAATGCAAGGACCCTCTGCCCCAGCAGTCTTTGTTTCTACCACACTTATCCAGAGAAAAGACTAGTCGTGCCCCACATTGGGTGCCATCTGTTGTAATGAAATGTGGAGGAAGACGGTGCTTGGAAAGATCCAAAGAAATGTTGGGACCAAGGGACCTCACTCCATGTGGAATGCAGGCAAGTTTATTTAGGTTGAGGCTGCTTTTTATACTGCAAAGCTGATAACAAAATTAGGGGATCTTTCACTACTTTCTCAGGTTGGTACTTGAGGGTGCTGCCTCTTTCTGTGTTCCTAGACAATCTTTCTTGGGAATTTCAGACAATAAATTCTTAGTGGTATGTTCATTTTGCTCTGCCTCCTCCCTCTGATGTCTGCAGTATGCAGTGTCCTTGGAGACATTTACTAATGTTTCTCTGCCAGAAAGCATACTTTTTAAGTGCTTAACCCTTTATGCTCTGACTCCCAGCATCTTTTCTAACAAGACAATTTGCATCACGCTTAACTAAGAATGAGGGAATCTATGTAAGGAAAAAAGAATGAGGACAATGAGTTTTGCCACTTTGCCCTACATGGTAGTCCTCCCCCACGTGTAATGAGTGTGAAGTTTTCTTGGAAATTCAACCTAATAAGATACTTGAGAGTTAATCTTTCAGAGAAACCATTTGGGATTTCATGAATTTGTGAAAGCTAGAGTCCCATCAAAGAAATATGCAGGAGTAAAACCCTGTGTAGGTAAGGAATATTGGAAACCCTTCAGCCAGGCATTAAATCTCATTGAGCATGAAATATTCATAAATTAGTTAGTATTGTAATGAACATGGGAATCCTTCCATCTGAAACAAAACCTCATGGAATGTGAGAAAATTCAAACTAGAGTGAAACCATATGATTGTCCTGAATGTAGTCTCTTCTTTACAGTCATTTTTTACTCATTTTGAGAGCCATACAGTGTAACAAGCATTAACCAAGGGCACAGTGATCAGGAGGGTTTGCCTACATCTGAGAGAAATGGGATCTCATGAAGCAGTGGCTGTACTTGCATGCGGCCACCATTGAGCAATATGGGGTATTGACCACCGATGCACTGGCCCCTAGAATTGTCCCCAGAAGGACTCAATATACTTTACATTCTCCACCAAATCTTACTTCCAAAACCAGGTTTGTAACTCAAAGAGGTTTGCCATTATTCCCATCCACCTAGCCATAGTGCACAGATTTTGCCTGGGGGGTAGTGAGGCAGGAAGTAGGCTGTAAAATTGAAAGCACCTAATTTCTTCTCCAAAGAACTGATTACATTTAAAGCAGAATTGAGAAATTCAACCGTAAAGGTGCTCCCAAAAGCAGAGGAGATAGTAGATGACCTAAGATTTAATTCATCTCAATCTTTCAGGAAGAAATGAAATAAATAATTTTACAGATGAGTAAAATATAACAAAGTTTACTTGCAGCAACTCACTTTAAAAGAAATGTAAAAGAATATTCTTCAGGTAGAAAGAAAATAATCTCAGAAGGTTCAAGATTCAGGATGGATTGAAGAACAATATCTGTTAATTAAATTCATATAGGTAAGTGATTATTGAATGGATAAAGTAAGACTGATATCCGTGGCCTAGGACATCAATAAAGTGTTCAAATACACCATAAAATAATATATAGCATAAGAGGTAAATTGATATGTAGCATTTGGTTATCGTTTTGAATTCCAAGAATATATATGGGATTATACTTGTAAACTGGTCTGTTAATGTGGGCATGATTAAGGTAACATAAAGATGTTGACTGGGACAGTCAGTAGGGCATTGAGCCCCACCCCTTGGTGGGTGGGGTCTCAAACATAAAAAGACCTGGCAAAGGACAGAGCTGGAGAAGTTTTTGATGTTGTAGTTCTGATGAACAAGGATAGAAGTCCCCATGAAAAGAGACAAGCCATTTACCCGATAATTCTCAGCTGTACTTGTGGAGAGAAGCAAAGCTTAGAGTGTCTCATAGTGTACAGGTGACATTGTTGAGGAAACAGAAGAGCAGAGCCCAGAGAGGAACACACACCTGGGATAAGAGGAACCCAAGAAGCCTGAACCCTCACAAATGTCGGCAGCTGTCTTGCTCCAAGATGAGTTAACAGACTTTGGTGAAGGAAGAAACTTATGCTTTTTGGCCTGGTAACTGTAAGGTTCTACCACAAATAAATACCCTTTATAAAGGCTAACAGATTTCTGGTATTTTGCATCAGCATGCCTTTGGGTGACTAATACAGGATATAAAATGTTTTAAAATACATTATTAAGCAAGTCAATAACAAATAATAAGTGCAGATTTTGAAAGGTAAGCTAACGTGTTATAATTTTCCTGGTAAACTTTAAGGAATATAAAACACTGCATCTCATCCAACTAAATAGAAGGAAAAAAATTGAACAAAAATAGTCAGTCTCAAACAAAGTATTCAGGATTTCCTGGGTTGCCATTTTGGCCTTTGTCCTGGGGCAACCTTTCTTGTTCATCTTTGAAAACTGAACCTTTTTTATGCTTCAGAAGAGTGAAGATTCCAGGGTTGACTTATGGGGTGTTGTTTTGTCCCCATTAAAAATCAAGTGCTTTATCACTTCCCCATTTCCTAGTTATGAAGTCACCAAACTGGAAATGATGCTCATTTGAAGCAAGAAGAGCCAAGAATGATATAACAAAGAAAAAGGAGATATTGTTCTGCTTCCCAAATTGTAGGCTTAGATGATTGATATTGGATCTTTCCTTTTTTCTAATGAATGCATTCAATGATATAAATTCCCCTCTGAACACTGCTTCTGCTGCAAACTATGAAGAAGCATAGGACATTAAGAAGCAAAAAGAACCACATAACAAAAGGCTTGTGAGTGAAGCTATATTCACATCCACAACAGTAGAGTCTTAAGATGTAGGCAGAGAATGTAAGATTCTGATGTGGATTCAAGTTTAACAGCCACTGAACTACAGTGGCCTGCTTTCTACTTCATTCAAATTTTCCTTATTATTTTAAATCTGGAATCACCCTTTCATAATTAGATGATATGCTTCTCTTCTCAAGAATTTTAACAAGTTTAAAAATTTATTTATATTCTTAAGTTGTACTCCAATATTTTTTCTCAAATGTGATAGGGTGTGGGATTGATGAAACTAGAGAATGCATATATTTACAAACTGAAATGAGTACCCAAAGCTATGTGCCAATGCAGATAATTCAGAGGATGGAGGAATTTGGGTTGAGGCTAGATAAGGTATTTTGATGTTTGTCATAACAGACATAAATTATTTTTATACCTTTGCATGGATAATTTGTTTATAATTTAAAAGAAATTATGAAAATAGTGCACAATGAAATAATACAAAGTGGTTGATTTGAAGATATTGTTTTTTTTTATCTGCAACATTACAGGGGGCACACTCCCCCTCACCCTTTGCAAATACAGTCTCCCATAAAGGAAAAGTGCTCTCTCTCCTCGACACCCTCCCCAGCTGCCAGGATGGGTGGATGACTGCCTCAGCAAGAGTGAGCATGGAGCACGAGGAGCATAGACACTACCATGTGAAGTCCACACTGCTCTCTACACGTGTCTGGTTAGAGGGTTGTTAGCACCACAGGAGAAGACTGACTTCCTGCTGCTTACTCCAAAGTGAAGACCGGCTAGAGTAACTCACATCAGTAACTGACACTGTGATAGCTGAGCAGGGTTTTCTCCCTGTCCTTCTTTGTGGATCAAGGACCTATGATGATGGTTTTCATTGGGGCTCTGAGAATTTGGTTCCCAAACAGGACATTCCTTCTCTGGCTAGGGGACCTGCAGTGAACACATGCTATATTCCAGCTCCTTCAGTTGTTCACCAGGTTCCACCCATCCAAACCATCCATCCTCTTCAGGGTTTGAAGATGTCTGAATCATTTTCAACACTTTTAAAAATATGTTGAACATTTAATATTTAATTAATCTGAGAAATATCTGGCATCTCTACCCTCTGAGGTTTGCTGCAAACATTGCACTCTCTCACAACCTAACTTCTATTCTTGTCAGACCTAGGTCCCAGGATGTTCTGGGATTCGCATACTATTTATTAGGGTCACTGGCCTAATGTTTCTCCTTCTGATGATATAACTGCTATAGTCAATGCTGTAATGTGAATTTTGACATTTCCTTCATGACACTAACAGGTTTCATCTTGGCATTGCTTTTTTTTAGCTGCCCCAAGATTGGCAAAGGTGAATGTAGAAATGGAAGCTGGAGAGCTGATTCTGTGCCTGAGATCAAGAAGGGGTACAGTAGGAGCACCTTCCTCAGAGGGTCAAGCTGGGGGCCAAGGGAATCAGGGAAGAGCAAAAGGAGCAGGAGCAGGAAGTCTCCTTTCTGTGCCCTGACGCCTCTGCTGCCCCAGACCCATGGTCCCATGCTTTCATTTGCTCCTGCCCACCTGGACAACCACTCTCTGAAGCAGGTACATCATACTGGGGCATCTGTGACTTTATACTAGTCCCCAAACCATGTGACTCCCCTACCTGACTCCCTGTCTTGCAGTACTTGCTGGCCAAGTGCCCTTCCCCCTCCATCTTACCAGTACTTATTCCCACCTAGTCTGGAGGCACATGCAGTTTGCAGGAGAATTCACTGGCCAGCATCACACTACCATCTGGGAACAGAACAGCTCTCCATACCTGCATCCCTAGCCATTTGTGTTTTTCAAGCACTGCCAATGCAAAATACCAGAAAGAGGTTGGGTGTTATTGGAATTTATGAGGGTTAAAGATTACAGTTCTTAGGCTGTGAAAATGTCCAGATCAAGGGATCATCAAAATTAATAATGGTCAGCTGCTGCTGGAATACTGCCAAGGCAAAATTTTGGGTCTTCCTGCCTCTCTCTGCCTTCTCCTCTAAACTCACTTTTTCCCTGTGCTCAGCAGTGGGCCATCAGACATAATTGCTCACACTTACCCATTCTCCTATGGCCTTTATGTCTTTAGCTTCAGGTGGCTCAATGACTCCAGCCTCTGGCCTTTCCCTCAGGCTTTCAGGGTTTCTGTGTCTCTGCACAGCTGTAGGAGATCCTGGATCCCTCCCCCACATGGCAGGGTAAACATGGCAGAACTCTTTCTCTGTGTGTTCCATGTATGAAGGACTTCAGCACAATGATTGTGGTCCATCCTGGTGCCTGAAATCTAATCAGAGGCACTTAACTAAACTAAAGCAATCTAAGAAAAGGTGACCTAATTGAAAGGTCCCTTATATGAATCTAACCAAAATGTTCTGCATAATAACACTTACACAGGCAGCAATGAGTTAGTAAGAAGATACTTTTCTGGGGCTTACACAAGACTCAAATGAGAGCATTAACCCAGAGCACAGGGATCAGGAATGGTCTCCTAAGTCTGAGAGAAATGGGAACTCATGAATCAGTGTCTGTACTTTGGGTGTGGCCATCATTGAGCAAATTGAAGGGTGGATCACCATTGCACTGGTCCCTAGAATGGTCAAAAGAAGAACTCAATATACTGTGCTTTCACTACCAAGTCTTAGCTCCAAAATCATGTGTGTAACTCAGAGAGGTATGCCATTATTCCCATCCCCAGAGCCAGAGTACACAGATTTTGCCTGGAGTGTGGAGTGGGCAGGAATCAGGCTGTAGAACTGAAAGCCCCCAATTTCTTCTCCATAGAGCTGATTACATTTACAACAGAATGGAGAAGTTCGGCCCTAAGGGTGCTCTCAAAAGCAGTGGAGATGGTAGAGGCCCTGAGATTTAATTAATCTCATCCTTCAGGAAGAAATGAAATAAATCCTTTTACCAATGAGTAAAAACTAATAAAGTTTGCTAGCAGCAACTCACTTTAAAAGAAATGTGAAAGAATATCCTTCAGGTGGAAAGAAAATAATCTCAGAAGGTTCAAGATTCAGGATGGATTGAAGAACAATATCTGTTAATTAAATTCATATATCTAAATGACTATTGAATGGATAAATTAATAAGGATATCCGTGGCCTAGGAAATCAATAAAGTGTTCAACTACACCATAAAATAATATATAGCATAAGATGGGTAAATGGATATATAGCAGTTGGTTATCATTATGAATTTCAGAAATAGATATTGGATTATGCTTGTAAACTGGTCTGTTAATCTGTGCTTGATTAAGTTATGGTAAGGTCGTGACTCACCCACAGTCAGTAGGGTGTGGTGCCTCACCCCTTGGTGTGTGGCGTTTCAGTGTTAAAAATGTGTTGAAAATTTAATATTTAATTAGTCTGAGAAATATCTGGCATCTGCACACTCTGAGGTTTTCTGCAAACATTGCACTCTCTCACAACCTCACTTCTATTCTTGTAAGCCCTAGGTCCCAGGACTTTCTGGGATTCCCATACTATTTATTAGCATCACTGGCCTAATGTTCCTCATTCTGGTGGTGTTATTACTATAGCCAATGCTGTAATGTGAATTTTGACATTTCCTTCTTGCCACCAACATGTTTCATCTTGGCATTGCTCTTTCTTTAACTGCCTCAATATTGGAGAAAGTGAATGTAGGACTGGACCAAGAGATCTGAGTCTGTACCTGAGACCCAGGAGGGGCAGAGTAAGAGCAGCCTCCTCACACGGACTAGGCTGGAGGCCAAGGGAAAGAGGGAAGGGCAAAAGGAGCAGGAGCAGGGAGACTCCCCTCTGTGCTCTGACATCTCTGCTGCACCAGACCCATTTTCCCATGCTTTTATCTGCCCCTTCCCACGTGGCCAACCCCTGCCTGAGGCACGTACATCACACTGGGGCATCTGTGACTTTATACTAGTCCCCAAACCCTGTGACAACACTGCCTGACTCCCTGTCTTGCAGGCCTTCCTGGTCAAGGGCACTTCCCGCTCCGTCTTACCTGTACTCATTCCTTCTTAGTCTGGAGATACCCAAGTTTACAGGTGAAATCACTGGGCAGCAGCATCACAATTCTGTTTGAGAGCAGGGAAGCTCTCCAAACCTCTCCTCAGCTGTTTGAGTTTCCCCAGCGATGCCAATGCAAAATACCAGAAATAGGTTGGCTTTTATTGTAATTTATTAGGTTTAAATTTTACAGTTCTGAGGCTGTAAAAAAGTCTAAATCAAGTCATCATCTAAAATGCAGTTTTAGCAAGGGACAGCTGCTGCAGGAATCCTGCCAAGGCAAAATGTTGGGCCTGCTTGTCTCTCTCTGCCTTCTCCTCCAAACTCACTTTCTCCCAGGGCTCATCAGTGGGCCATCAGACACAATTGCTTACACCTCTCCCTTCTCCTCTGTCCTGGATGTCTTCAGCTCCAAGATGCTCCATGACTCAGCCTCTGGCCTCTCCATCAGCCTCTCAGGGTTTCTGTGTCTCTCCACATCTGTAGGAGATCCTGGAGCCCTCTCCCACATGGCAGGGTAAACATGGCAGCACTTTCTCTGTTTGTTACATGTATGTAGGACTTCAGCACAATGATTGGGGTCCATCCTGGTCCTTGAAAATTAATCAGGGGCCCTTAACTAAACTAAAGCATTCTAATAAAAATGCCCTAGTCGAAAGTTCCCTTATCTGAATCTAACAAAAACGTCCTACATAAAAAGTACTTACACACACAGCAATGGGTTAGTAAGAATATAATTCTCTGGTATCCACAAAGGACACAAGCAATGGCATTAACACAGGGCACAGGGGGTAGGATGGGTCTCCTAGGTCTGGGAGAAATGGGAACTCATGAAGCTGTGGCTCTACTGTGGGTGTGGCAATCATGGAGCAAAATGGGTTGCTGACCACCAATGCACTGGTCTCAGAAATGTCCCAAGAAGAACTCAATATACTGTGCTTTCTCCCCAAAATCTTAGCTCCAAAGTCAGGTGTGTAACTCAGAGAGGTGTGCCATCATTCTCATTGCCAGAGCCCACAGATTATGCTTGGGGGGGGGGAGCTGGAAGTAGTCTGTAAACTGAAAGCCCCTAATTACTTCTCTAAATAACTGATTACATTTACAACAGAATGGAGAAATTCAACCCTAAGGGTGCTCTCAGAAACAGTGGAGATTGTAGAGGGCCTGAGATATAATTCATCTCAATCCTTCAGGAAGAAGTGAAATAAACACTTTTAGAGATGAGTAAAAACTAATAAAGTTTGCTAGCAGCAAATCACTTTAAAAGAAATGTAAAAGAATATTCTTCAGGCAGAAAAAAATATTCTCAGAAGGTTCAAGATTCAGGATGAAGAACAATATCTGTTAATTAAATTCATATACTTAAATGACTTTTGAATTGATAAAGTAATAATAATGATATCCATGGCCTAGGACATCAATAAATTGTTCAAATACACCATAAAATAATATATAGCATGAGCTGATTAACTGGATATGTAGCAGTTTGATATTGTTATGAATTCCAAATATGTTTATGGGATGATGTCTGTTAATCTGGGCATGATTAAGTTCAGATTAGGACATTGGGCCACGGTCGATAGGGCATTTGAGCCCCGCCCATGGGTTAATGGGGTCTCAAACAAAAAGACATGACAATGGACATAATTGGAATAGTTTTGATGTTGGAATTCTGATTAGCAAAGACAGGAGGCTCTGGGGAAAAGAGACAATCCATTTACCTGACAGTTCATAGCTGGCCTTGTGGAGACAGGCAAAGCTTAGAGAGCCTCATAGTCTACAGCTGACTTTGAGGGGGAAACAGAGATGCTGAGCCCAGGGAGAAACTCAGCCCTGGTAAGAGAGGAACTCAATAAACCTGAACCCTGGCAAATGTTGACAGCTGTCTTGTTCCAAGACAGCATAACCGACTTTGGTTAAGGAAGAAACTTATGCTTTATGACCTGGTAACAGAAAGCTCCTACCCCAAATAAATTCACTTTATAAATCAAAGAGATTTCTGGTATTTTGCAGCAGCAACACTTTGTCTGACTAATACAGGATATAAAATGCTTTAAAACACATTATTTACCAAGTCAATAACAAATAATAAATGCAGAGTTGGGGAGGCAAGCAAAAGTGTTTTAATTTCCACGGTAAACTTTACAGAAAATTTAAAAGTACATCCCATCTAAATAAGCAGAAGGAAAAAAAGTTGAATAAAAATAGTCCAAAACAAAGTGTTCAGGATTTCCTGGTTGCCATTTTGGCCTTTGATCTGGGGTCACCTTACTCGTGAATCTTTGGAAGCTGTAACTTTCTTATACTTCAGAAGCCTGAAGGTTCCAGGGTTGATTTATGGGGTGTTGTTTTGTCCCCATCATTAATCAAGTACTGTATCACTTCCCCATTTCCTAGTTATGAAGTCACCAAACTGGATGTGCTGCTCATTTGAAGCAAGAAGAGGCATGAATGATAGAACAAATAAAAATGAGATATTGTTGCACTTCTGAAATTGAACTCTTAAAAGATTGATATTGGATATTTCCTCTTTTCTAATAAATGCATTCAATGCTATAAATTTCCCTCTAAGCAGTGTTTTTGATGCACCCCACAAATTATGAAGAAGCATAGGACTTTAAGAAGCAGAAAGATCCATATAACAAAAGGCTTTTGAGTGAAGCTATATCCACTTCCACAACAGTACAGACTTAAGATGAAGGAAGAGAATGTAAGAAAGTTGGGAAAATCTTTTCTGTGAAAACAAGGATTGTTTCGTCAAAATAACACTTATATGAATGTAACTTCACTTGGAAGGAATTCCATCATGCTTACCTAAGCATGAGGGAGTCAATGTAAGGAAAAAAAATGAAGACAATAAGTTTTGACAGTTTGTCCCACATGGTAGTCCTCACCTTTAAGTGTAATGAGTGTGAAGTTTTCTTGGAAATTCAAACTCATGAGATACCTGAGAATCAATCCTTCAAAGAAACAATTTGGGATTTCATGAATTTGGGAAGGCTAGAGTCACATCAAATAAACATGCAAGAATAAAACTCTGTATATGTAAGGGATATTGAAAATCCTTCAGCCAGGCATTCAAGCTCATTGAGCGTGAAATAGTCATACATTAGATAGTATTGTAATGAACATGGGAATGCTGACATATGAAACAAAACCTCATGGAATATGAGAAAATTCAAACTAGAGAGAAACCATAAGAGTGTCCTGAATGTAGGCTGCTCTTTACAGTCATTTTTACTCCTCATGGTGTTCCTGGGTTTGGTGGTGCAGCACTGGGGGGTGGGTGGATTAGGAAGGGCTGGTTCATTACAGTAATGGACACAGGACATGGTAAATATCATCAAAATTATTAAACTGTATCATCTAAATTGTAAACTATACTGTAAATCACTGACAATGTTTAGTTGCTATATTTTGCTATCTGCATAACAGTTATAACAATGCTAACAACCAAAAAAAAAGGGGGCGGAGTTAATATGGGGTGGGGAAGGGGGGGTGGTTTGGTACCTGGGAGTCTCCAGCACTCCGTGTGTGACTTTGCTGTGACCTAAACTTCTTTGAAAATTGAATGAAAAATTGGGAGACAAAGGGGATTGAGAGGAGGAAGATGTCATGGCACACCAGACATCCGATAACACAGTGATAAAGGGAAGGAAAAAAGGGAAAAAAGAAAAGAGAAAGGAAAAAAAAAGAATATATATATATATATTTAAAGGCATTTCCTTTGCTTTTTTGCCCATTTTTTGAATGTCCCAATCCACTAATTATATTTTATTTTGTTCTTTGTTTGATTATTTGTTTTTTTTCCTTCTCTCTTTTTTTTTTCCCCTGAGTTTCCTTATGTTTGTCTCTTGCATGTACGCTTATCACACTTGTTTCTTTTTCCTAGTAAGTGTATTTGATTATTTTATGGACTAAATTTCATGGAGGATTTGGATCACAGAAGGGTTAGAATGGGTACTGCGGGGGATTATTGGGGGGGGTGTCTGGGGGGGGTTTCGTGGGGATCGGTTCATCCGAATATACATGAAAGATATACAAAATCATTCAAAGGATCGGGGGATGGGGCATGGTCACGATGGGTGGATAATCACACAATAAATGAGGGAATCTGAAATCCTAGCCTGGAGAGCTCTGTCACAGTCTCCAAGGGAGCAACAATAGTTCTCTGAGTGTAGGAACAGTGCCTGTCAAAATAGGATGAACCACTGATGTTTTATTTTGTTTTTTTTTTTGTTTGTTTTTTTGTTTTATTGATGACTACCCTTGTGAGTCTTTGCTCTTGTAAATGAGACTTAGCCTGCAGTAGTGGGGTGCCTAAGGGTTGCCACCTGAGAGCCTCCTTGTTGCTCAAATGTGGCCTCTCTCTAAGCCAAACTCAGCATATGATTGCATTACCTTCCCCCCAACGTGGGACATGAATCCCAGGGATGATCCTCCCTGGCTATGAGGGATTAATACCAAGTGCCAACCGGCAGCTTTGCACAGTGGCAGTATCATAGCCAATGAGGTTTATCCGAGGCACGATTATTGCTAACTGAAAACTTTTCCCAAGTGCCAACTGGCAACACAACTGGAAAAAGACCTTGAATAAAAGGGGGAAATGGTAAAGACAAATGAGTTCAAGTGGCTAAGAGACTTCAAAGAGAGTCGGGAGGTCATCCCAGAGGCAACTCTTACGCACACCTCAGTAGGAGCTCATAGAACATCTAAGTGCCTATCACCCCACTCAGTGGGGTTCCTGAGAGCTCCGGAAACACCCTGGTCCTATACAAGGGGGGATAGCCCCAGAGACTGATGCCTTATCAGTGGGTTCTATTTTGGAATCTGTGCTCCTGAGAGTGACACAATTAGACTCAAATAAGTCCTCCCTGCACATGGTTCACCAGTCCCTTCTATTCAAACCTATATGCGATGCTGGAGTTTTTAGGTATACTTCCAGAGACTGGAGCCTCCCACCTACCTATGTGCCAGGTGTGCATGAAATCTAGGTGGAGCTGCAACTCCTACTCTACAGCTCAATGGACTCATCCAAATCACCTGGTGAGGAGACAACGATGGGAAATGGCCATCCCAGGGAATGGAGAGGGCCTGCGTCTGCAGGCAGGATCATCCCACCCACCATATCCATGGGATATAATCCCTCTCTCACTTGGAGTTGGAGTGGACATCACCATCCCAGTCCCCTCAGGATTGGGGGAAGAACTATGGACTAGAGTGGACTTGATGGTATTCTCTTGTTCACATATGGTGATTCTAGCAATGCAAGAAATTATAACAATGAGCTGGAGCCAGTGGCCACTTGACACTTTTGGGGTAGGGAGGGGACGAGCAGTTGAAATACAGTGGCTTCTTTGGGAGTTAGAGGTTGCCCTGAGTACTGTTGTGGCAATGGATGAAGGCCATTTTAAATCAGCACACACCACTCAGAACTGAGTGGGGAGAGTGTGGTCTACAGTGTGAACTGTGGTCTATGGTTAGTGGCAAGGCTCCAGGATGTGTAAGTTCATTGAGGGTGGTGGGCCACACTGTGGGAGATGTTTGTGTGGGATGTGATGGGAGGTGTGGGAGGTGGGCAACATGGGAATCCCAGTGGGTTCCGAGTAATATTTTGGGTAATCTAAAATATATGTATATATATATATAAACAACATTTTTGTAAGCAAATACCATATATGCATATATATTTATATATCATTTTGCAAATGTTTGTATGTATTGTGTGAATTTTGATTTTTACCCATAATAAAATAAAAATAAAAAAAATAAAAAATAAAAAAAAATAAATAAATGCCATACAAGGAAACAAAGATAGAAATGACATACATGTGGGAAAGTTTTCAACCTCACAGAAAAGCTCGTTATTCATCAGAAAATTTTTACTGAAGAGAAATAATATATATGTGGGAAAGCTTTAATTCAAATGTCAAGTCTCAGATACAAGAGATTTCCTACTGCAAAGAAACCCTATGTATGTAAGGCATGTGAAAATGATTTTAGATACAAATCATACCTCACAGAACATGAGAAAAACTCATATTGGACAGAAACAAAATTACTTTAAAGGATGCAGAAAAGGCTTCAGACAAAAGCAATCGTTCATTAAACATCAGAGCATTCACTCTGGATAAAAACTGTATGTGTGCAATGAATGTGGTAAATATGACAACCAGAAAGAAAACCTCGTACACCATCTGAGAATATATACTGAAGAGGCACACAATGAATGTGATGGATGTGGGAAAGCTTTCATTCAGAAATCAAGCCTCATTACACAACAAAAAGACAAACTGGAGAGAAACCCTATATATGTAAGTAATGTAGGAAAGCCTTGAGTAGCAAATCAAATCTAACAGAACATGAGAAAATTCATAGTGCAGGGAAACCCTATATATGTAAAGATTTTGGAATAGCCTTCAGCCAGAGAAAGTATTTCATTAAACATTACAACTTTCATACTGGAGAGAAACTCTATGAATGTAATGAATGTGAATCTCCAAAGAATATCCACCCCCAGTCTGTGCAACTTGTTGCCAATCCTTTAAGGAAGTGGCTGTGACTGTGCAATTCAAGAAGTCTTTCTACTCTTGGAAATGTGCAGTTGCAGGTTTTTCTTTGATCTGCTCCTCTCACATCTTCCACACTCATCTGTGTTCAATTGGTTACCATTAATTTATGCATCAGATCTAGAGATTTCTCTTAATTTATGTAAAGATGGGCTTTCCACTTATTTCGAATTTTACTGATGGTTTTCACTGGTTCTTCAATCCATTACATTCTGGGTAAGCATTTTAAAAATAATGCTGCCCATTATTGAGCATTTTCTTTCCTTTTTTTTAATTGTGGGTAAAAATAAAATTTTTCAAAATACATACTAATATTTCTAGACTGATATATAAATATATATGCACATATGTGCATTAGCTTACATAAATTGTAGTTATATATATATATATATATATATATTTAAAGTTGCTTAGATTACCTAAATATTACACAGAAATTACAGGGATTCCCATGTTCCCCACCTTCATCACTTCCCACTTCATCCCACCCAAACATCCTTCATCAGTGTGGCACATCACGAGCAATGGATATGCACATCCTGGGGCCTTGTCACCAAGCATAGATCACAGTTCACATCATAGACCACACTCTCTCCCACACAGTTCTGCATGGTATATGCTGATGTAAAATGGCCTACATCCGTTGCTGCAATGCCATTCAGGACAACACCCAAGTCCTGAAAAAGCCCCTGTATTTCAACTGCCCTTTCCCTCCCTGCCCTGAAAGTGTCCAGAAGCCACCGGTGCCTCCTCACTCTTATAATATCTTCCATTCCTTGAATCATGATATGTCTACAACAGAATTCCCTTAAATCCACTCTAGTCCATTGCTCTTCCCCAATCCTGAGGGGACTGAGATGGTGTTTTCCACTCCAACTCCAATGAGAGAGGGCTTATATCCCATGGATACAGTGGATGGGATTATGCTGCCAGCAGCTTCAGGCCCTCTCCATTCCCTGGGATGGCTGTTGTCCATCATCGTCTCCTCGCCAGGTGACTTGGATGTGTGTTTTGAGCTGTAGGGTAGGAGTTGCAGCTCCACCAAGATTCCAGGCATAGCTGTCACATAGGTAGGGCAGAGGCTCCAGTTTCTGGAAGTACACGTGAAAACTCCAGCAACATATATAGGTTTGAATCGAAGGGACTGATGGACCATGTGCAGGGAGGGCTTATTTGAGTCCAACTTTGTTACTCTCAGGAGCACAGATTCCAAAGTAGAGCCCATTAATAAGGCATCAATCTCTGGGGGTATCCCCACTTAGGTAGGACCTGGGTGTCTCCAGAGCCCTCAGAAGCCCCTTTGTGTGGGGTGATATCCACTTTGGTGTTCTACGAGATCCTACTGAGGTGTGCGTAAGCATTACCTCTGGGATGACCTCCTGACTCTCTTTGAAGTCTCTTAGCCACATGAACCCATTTCTCTTTACCTTTTCCCCATTTATTCAAGGTCTTTTTCCAATCACGTTGCCAGTTGGCACTTGGTATTTATCTCTCATTGCCAGGGAGGCTGGTCACCAGGAGTCATGTCCCATGTTAGGGGAAGGTAATGCATTCATAACTGAGTTTGGCTTAGAGAGAGGCCATATTTGAGCAACAATGAGCCTCTCAGGTCGCAACCATTAGGCACCCCATAACAGTAGGCTAAGTTTCAATTACAAGAGCAAAGACTCATGGGTTTAGTCATCAATAACAAGAACTCATCAGTGCCACATCCTCTTTTTCCAGACACTGCTCCTGCACTCAGGGGACTGTTTATGCTCCCTTGGAGAATGTGGCAGAGCTCTCCAGGCTGGGCATTCAGATTCCCTCATTTATTGAGTGATTGTCTACCCACAGTGAACATGCCCCTTCCTTTGATCATTTGAACAATTTTATATATCTTTCATATATATTCAGATGAACTTACTCCCATGAATCCCCAATACCAGACACCCCCCCCACCAATGATCCTCTGCAGCCCCCATTGTAACCCTTCTGTGATCTAAACCTTCCTTGGACATGAAGCCCATATAATAACCAAATACAATTAAGAGGAAAAAGTAATAATAATGATAACCTTAAATGCAAGGGATAAATGCAAGGAATCTCAGAAGAAAAAAAAAACAGTAAACTAAAAATAAAATACAATTAGCAGAATGGGCCATTCAAAAAAATGGGGAAAAAAAACAAAAAAATTTCCTTTTTAAAAAAAATTATTATTTTTTCCTTTTATCACTGTATTATCAGATGTCTAGTGTAATGGAACATCTTCCCCTTCTCATTCCCCAGTGTCTCCCAAATTTTCATTTAATTTTCAAAGATAAAACTGGTCACAGCAAATTCACACATGGAATACTTGAGACTCCCACATAACCAACCTCCCTCCCCCTATCCCACCCCATATTAAAACCTTTTATTATGGATGTTAGAATTGTTATAACTGTTATACAGGTAGTAAAATATATAAACTAAGCATTGTCAGTGGTTTACAGTATAGTTTCCAATTTAGACATTACAGTTTAATAATTTTTGATGATATTTACCATGTCCTGTGTCCATTACTGTAAGGTAATGAAAAACCTTTCCCATGACCACTAAATACCCCATTTGATCTTAACTGTTCCTTCCTGCCCACCCCCCTGGAACATATGACACTCCTGTGTCCTGACTCATGGAATGACAAGATTCATAGTTACATACCCTGGGTATTCCAACCTGCCCTTCCTAATCTGCCCACCTGTGAAACCTGCACCTCCAAACCCAGTAATGTAACTACCCATCTGTCATATCCTCAAATATGCAGCTATACGCTATCCCTTTACCATATATTATGTCCATATGGGTGATGGCTCACAGCCTACTCTTCTCTTTATCTCCCTTGTTAACCTATCTTTCAGACATTGGTTCTCAGAGACTGCTCACTTTCCTCAATTCAAATCAGTGAAGTCATATACTATTCATCCTACAATGCCTGGCTTACTTCACTCAACATATGGTCTTCAAGATTCATCCAAGTTATTCCATATGTTAGCACTTTATTCCTTCTTACAACTGAGCAATATTCCATTGTATGTATGTACCACATTTTGCTTATCCATTCATGTGTTGATGGGCACTGGGGTGATTACAACTTTTGGCAATGGTGAACAATGCCGCTATGATCATTGGTGTGCATATATCTGTTGGTGTCATTGCTTTCAGGTCTTCTGGGTATATACCCAGCAGTGGAATACCTGGATCATACAGAAGATCTATTCTTAATTTTCTGAGGAACCACCAAACTGTCCTCCACAGTGGCTGGATCATTCCACAGTCCCACCAATAATGGATGAGTGTTCCTATTCCTCCACATCCTCTCCGAAACTTAGAGTCTGCTATTTTTTTAATAGCTGCCAATCTGATGGGTGTACAATGGTATCTCATTGTAGTTTTGAGTTGCATTTCCGTGGTAGCAAGCGAAGTCAAGCATATTTTCATGTGCATTTTAGCCCTTTGTATGTCTTCTTTGGATGTTTGAAAAGATGCTGAGAGCCAGAGCATAAAGGGTTAAGCATTTAAAAAGCCTGCTTCTGGCAGAGAAAGTATAGTAAATGTCTCCAAGAACACTGCATACTGCAGACATCAGTGGGAGAAGGCAGATTGGAATGAACAAACCACAAAGATTTTATTGTCTGAATTCACAAGAAAGATTGTTTGGGAACACAGAAACAGGCAGCTCTCTCACATACCAAGCTGAGGAACTAGTGAAGGATGTCCTATTTTGTTATCAGCTATGTACTATTAAAAGCAGCTTCAGCCTAAATAAACTTGCCTGAATTACACATCGAGTCAGGTCAACTGATCCCAGTCATTCTTTGGATCATTCTCTGCACCATCTACCTCAAATGGGCACCAACATGGGGCCTGACTGGTTTTTTCTCTGGATCAGTGCTGTGGAAACAAGCACTGTTTGGTCAGATGGTCCTTGCATTCTGTTGGTGAGTCGAATAATCTTGATTGTCAGGGTAATGGGTAATCAGTCAAGTCGGTTAGAGGAATATTCCCAAGTATTGAACACCCTGTTAAAGAATACAGGGGTATCTGTGATGACCCTAGAGGTACTAAAACTCTTTTCTCTTGTACAGAAACATTGTTATGTATGGTCTTTGTATAGTCTTATTTCTGTTGCTCTTGAACCATAACAGTCAGATGGAAATGAAGATATTAAAATGGATACTGCTGTTGCTAACACTGTAGCAGAACAATCTAATGTTGATTTTAATGAAAACATATATGAAGAGATAATGAACAGGCAAAAACAGATTAACTCATGTCTAATAAAAAGAAAAAAAGAAAAAGGGAGTTTATGAAACTTTTCCAGTGCTTGTTATGTTGCCTGCTCCAAAAGATGATTTATTGACTTTTGAAACAGCATCTGCACCTCCGAAGGTATCAACTGATCCATTTTTAAAAACATTTGATGAGTCTCCAACAGTTTCTGTTTTTGTGCCAGCACCATCCTCTTAAATTAAAAGTATAGTACAGGGAAGTAGAGAAAGAAATTCAGAGTCTATGCAATTTTTTAAAAATTTTCAAATAACAGTAACTCAAATTCCAGTAGATGCTAACTATCCCCAAGGGGGTGTACAATATGAGCATGCTCCTATGCCTTCTAACACAATCAAATAATTAAAACAAGCATGCACTCAATATGGTGAAAATTCTCCTTATACTCAAGAATTGGTGCAAGGAATATCACAAGCATACAGATTAATACCCTGGGATTTGTTAGCTCAAGCTATTCTTAATTCACTAGAATTTTTACAAGTTAAAATTTCGTGGGCTGATGTAGCATGATGAAATCATCAGCAAAATCCACCAGTGCCTATTACTGCTGAACAAATATTAGAAACAGGTCAATGGGCTGGGATTACTTGCCAAGGTCAAATATGATGATATTGCCATTGTACTAGAGTGATTGTGCTGCCTAGCTCCCTGGTGATGAATCTCCACCTCTGGACAGGCTGTACAATCATTTTTGAAAATTGTTCAAGGAAATACTGAACCCTATGCTGAATTTGTAGCAAGGCTGGCAGATGTAGTCAACAAGACAGTAACTCAATCTGATCTTAAAGAAATGCTTATTCTAATGTTGGCTTTTGATAATGCTAACAGTGAGTGTAAAAAGGCTATATGTCTGATCAAGGCAAATGGAAGAACTTTACAGGATTATATAAAAATATGCCAAAACAGTGGGCCTAATACCGATAACATGAACCTTCTTGCAGCTGCTCTAAAGGGACGTAGTCCTATGATTACTAATTTAAATTGTTTTAAGTGTGGGAAACCAGGCGATATGAAAAAAGATCGCCAAGCCAAAACTAGTGTAAGAGCTCCATTTCATGGCAATAATAAATCAATACCAAGTCGTGTGTGTCCAAAATGCCAAAAAGGGTTAAACTGGGCCAAGGAATGCTATTCTAAATATAAAAATGGTAGTCTCATTAATACATTGGGAAACTTCTAAGCGGGCCTTGCTTAAGGCCCTCAGACACACAATATGAGCACATTTCCCAGCCTTGCTCAAATTTACCTAGTCAGCAACAGAGCAGTTCCCTCCAGCCTGTAATAGAACTTAAGGCAGTTACCAAAGGCAGTACAGCTGTTGATCCTTCCTCAGCTGAAACTAAGTTTATTACTCCTTCACTGAGTATACACAATATTAAGAACAGGAATTAAAAGGCCTACTGCAGTAATCTGAACTTTGAGCCTAAGTGTACTCCTAAATAGTAGTAATCCAAAATATACATGTTAAATATCTGTATAAACTGTTAAATTAGAGCTTAACTGTATTTAGGCTATTTAAGTTGTCCTGGCTGGTTGCTGATTATGAACAAAAGTGTTTCAAAGAACAAGCTTATATAATACAGGTAACACAGATTCCAGAAAAAAATCTTAAAAACAGTAAAATCAAAGATGTGAAATGATGGAGGTCTTAAAGACAGCCATAACAAAGGAGTGAAAATTATGGGTCAAATTAGTAAGATTTCTGTTTCTGTTAGCGTGTCATAATTCTTTTTTTATTTGTCTGTTCAGTGTCAGTGTATATTTTGATACCTCTGGATGGTAATATTAAATTGATAAATGAAGATTATTATGAGAGCTCTATTCAAATGGCCAAAAATTAAATAAGCCTTTATATTAATAAATAAATATGGATACTAGTTTAAAATAATAAAAATATTTATACTCAAATTAAATCATTATTCTAACAAGTTTGTTTAATGTTGATCATAATTATAAGTTGTCAGAAGTTTGCTTGGAAGTAGTTTCCAAAATCATTGTGATAACTTAAGTATGGAAGGTATATAGAATGTGCTTTTATTATTAAAGGAAAGAAAGTCATTTATCCTAAGATAAAATAACTAGTTATTAAAACAAAGTAAAATGTGGGCCAAAACCTGAATAAATATAAAAGTGCAAAAGGCTTGTGAAATAGGATTTTTTGTGGTCAAGTCTAAGTAAAATTTAAGCAGTCTAGCTATAAAAATTTAAAACTTTTAATATCAAACAATGAAATAATATAACGTTAAAGTGTTATTCTTTCTCAAAGTTTCTCAAGTCAGTTGTCTGTTTTAGTAAAAGTTTACAAAGTTTTTTTCCTCTTAAATCAGTATGCAATAAAGAAAGTCTGTTTTATCAAAATAGCTTCCTGTTCTTTAACCTTATCGTTTCCATGAAGAAACAGGTCTTATCACTTTTAAAAAGAACACAATGTTTGAACCTGCTTTCTGAAAGTCAAATCCTGAAAGATAGCATTTATTTCAAACTGTCATAAATAACTTGGTCTTTTACCTAAAAAAAAAAAAAGTAAAACACTAAAAGTAGTTAAGTTCATGTGATATCAGTTGAAGTATTTAAAACTGTTGTCTAATTGAAAGAAATTTTCTAATTTTATAAAAATTAAAGTTATATGAACAAAAAGTTCATATGAATACCTTAAAAGTGTATAAAATTCCTGAAAATATAATAATGTTTCAATATAATAGTAAATAAAATTAATCATAACTTTTAGATATAACTACAAGTAGAAAGCAGCCACTAAAGTCCACGGGGGTAGTGCATAACAGTAAATTATAGTAAAATAAAATAACAACATTGCAGCATGCAGTGGTCCCAAATTTTGCTAGTTTGTTGCAAAAAATTAATATCCAGTTATGTCACTATCACTTTGTTTTAAAATTTGCTTTAGCTTTCTTGAATATTTTTTTAAACAAATCAAGCCAGCCCACATTCCCCTTCCTGTAAAATAGCTAACAATAAATCAAGTTTATATTCAACACTGTAAGCAACAGTCCCAATTCTAATTATAATGTTAACAACAAAACCAATGCAAATATTAAAATTACAAGTTAATATATTACCCCACAGCCCAAAAAGGAAATACTAATTTGTTTTTACCTATGCCTCAAACTATACAAAATATTAAAAATTGAGGTCATTCTAAACATGTGACTAAGTATCTTAAATGCTTAAGAAATAAAAGTTTATTCATTGGATGTCTTTTGTTGTATAATCTACTGTAGTCATGAAATATGTATAATATACTTAAATACTAGTCAAAGCTTCAATACAATACATTGCGTATATAAATAATTTAATAACTTGTATGTTACACATAAAGGTATTTTATTAAGTATATATAGAAACCTTTTGTTTTAAATTTGACAGTTCTGAAACTAAATATCCTAAAAAAAAAAAAAAGAGTTTAGTAAGTATTGTTCAAGCCTAAAAGTAAAGCATCATGCAGAAATTTTGTTAATCAGCAAACCAATGCCTTGCTAGTTAACACTTTTCAAATTTCAGGAAAAATATTGGAAATTAAAATAGTAAGCACATCAAGGACGTTTTATAACAAATTAAAAAAAAAATAAAGTGCATTTCAACAGGTGTTTCATTCCTCCCTGTGGGAGCTGGCCACTCTACCAGGGATTAACGCATAAACCTTAAAATGTACTGCCCAGGGACTGTTGTGTTCCTTCCTGAGGAGGCTGGCCCCTCCCTCAGGAATTTGCAAGATACTCACAAATTGGCCTCTATAGTAGTATCAAATTCATTAATCCTAAATGCAGCCAACCAAAACTCTAGTATCAGTTGCTATTTCAACACTTCCCAGTTAAAAGCTAAATACAGGATGTGTAAGTTCATTGAGGTTGGTGGGCCACACTGTGGGAGATGTTTGTGTGGGATGTGGTGGGAGGTGTGGGAGGTGGGCAACATGGGAATCCCAGTGGGTTCCATGTAATATTTTAGGTAATCTAAGCACCTCTTAAAATATATATATATATATATATATATATATATATATAACATTTTTGTAAGCAAATATATATATATTTGAAATTATATATATAAAACTGCTCTATTTATCTGTCATTCTGTAACATTGCTTTTTGTTTCTCACCCTCATTGTCAATATAAGTTTATTTAATTAAATATATATTAATATTTATCTTGTATCTATCCAGGATTCTAGCCAAAAATAAGGCAAGAATATCAGTGTATCCCCTGATTTAGTAAGTCTGTGAATGTATGTATACTTACCATAAAACATTAACAGTTAAATCTCTATAAATGCTTCAAAAACAAAAAAGGTGGAACTGGTGAGGGCTGAGAACAATTATATCAAGTGTTATTTACAATAAAATTTTTAAGCCAAAGATCAGAATCATATACATCAGCAGCAGAGCATTTCTGGCAAAAATCAGGCAATAATACAGAAAAAAATATTGGACAACTAGTATACTGAAAGCATAAATATAATAACCAATGAGATAAGGCTGAAGTTAAGTTAGGATATAAGGTCTAGGTTTTGCTCTTATCATTACAGATAAAGGAGACCAGCTTTGGGTCCTGTCCAGGCATCTGAAACCTAGACATAAACAAGCTGAAGAAGCTGACACAAAAAGCAGAAATAAAGATAAATTCTAAAAGGTAGAATGTCACTCTAACAGTTATTCCTTGATATGCTTACCTTGAGAACCACAGCAGTAAGAAGTGCACTTTCACATAATTATACACATTGGGCTTATATTACTAATTCACCTCTTTTATAATTGTTGACTTGGGGAAACAAATCCTACCCTGTTTATATTAATCAGTCTTTGAATTTTCCTGGGCCTGTTGATTCTTGCTTCCTCTAAAACCTAATGAGGAAGGGAAATTTATTGAAAATTCCCTTTTCTTGAATGACCTAACTGCAGAGGATCCATTGATCCATGTATACAGCCCCAAAATCATAGAACAAAATGATAAGTGGCATACACACCTTGTATCATCTGAGGTTGTGCGCTTTAATAATTCCTATAGAATTGTAAAGAATCAGACCCTTATAGGGATACTGAAATGTAATGTAAACACAACCATAAATTGAAAAATTAGTAATTTAACTAAAACAACTAATGAAAGCTTTCATTATTTTTAGAATTTTGGGGAAGTCATATGTATAAATACGTCACTAAATTGGACTCATCAGGGAAGATTTATGCCACAGCAATGGGACACTAAACTTAACAAAACTAAAATTTATTTGTGGAAATTATTTTTGGGAACTAGCCCAGTTTTTGAATGGCAAGGCAATAAAACTAATATCACCAGTTTAAAAAGAAAATCCACTTAATTTCTTAATGTGTACAGGATCCCATTGTTTTTATAGTAGGAACAGTGAGCATTAATCAAACATGGTTTTTCTGCTGTAATTGCTCCCTTTACAGTTGTGTATCAAAGTCTGTTTTACAGGAGAGTTCTACTGTGGTTCAAATAGGACGTCCGTGTCATAGAATATGGCTTCTGATGTGCATGAATCACTGCTGGAAGTCTTACCCTGAGAACCAAATCCTTTGGCACTTTCTAAATCATTATTTGAAAAGAACCAAACGTTTAATTGGATTAATTATAGCTGCTGTATTAGGGCTTATAGGTATTATTACAGATGCTGCTTTGGCAGGAACTGCCCTACATGAGAACATCCAAACACGACAATATGTTAGAAATTGGCATCAGAATGCTAGTGAGTTATGGCATACTCAGACATATATTGAGAGGAGATTAACAATAGGCTTAATGACTTATAGAGGGCCATTACACAAATGGGAGATCAGGTATATAATCTAAATTTAAAACAAGGTTCGAAGTGTGATTGGAATGAAAGTGCTTTTGTATCACTCCTCTCCCACTCATTATGAACGAAAAAAATTAAAAATCATTTAATAGGTCATCATACAAATTTATCTATAAAAATTACAATTTGTGAAAGAAGATTTTGAGCATGTCTCAGAATCAAATTACTACACTTCCTGGTAGCAAATTTTGGCAATCAGCTACAGATCAATTAAATAAAATAAATCCCCTTTATTGGTGGAAGTCAACATCTGTACTTGCTAACTTCAGTGTGGTGATCATTGGTTCTCTGCTAGTCTTAAATGTATTAGGAGGCATTCACAAAACCCTGCCATCCTGCATTAGTAGGGCTGAAAAGGCCAGCCATGCCAATAACTTGATTCTGCTCAAAACCCTTAATTCTAAAACCCCTGTCCATGCCGCCTGGCTGCTGGCCAGTGATGGGTAAGACCTTCAGAGGAGGGCAACCTAACACAGGCACAGTCACCCTGGACCAAAATCAAAAAAGGGGGAATTGTTGGAAAAGACACTGAGAGGCAGAACATAAAGGGTTAACCATTTTAAAAGCATGCCTGCTGGCAGAGAAACATTAGTAAATGTCTCCCAGAACATTGTATACTGCAAACATCAGTAGGAGGAGGCAAAGCAGAATGAACACACTGCAAAGATGTTATTGACTGAATTCCCAAGAAAGATTGGGAACACAGAAAGAAGCACTGCTCTTACGTACCAAGTAGAGGAACTAGTGAAGGCGCCCTACTTTTATTATCAGCTTTGTAGTGTAAAAAGCATCTTCAGCCTAAATAAACTTGCCTGCATTCTGAATGGAGTAAGGTTCCCCTGGTCCCTAACTTTCTTTGGATCATTCCAGGCACCATCTACCTCCACACTGAATTACAACAGCCTCATTTCTACTTCACTTCAATTTTTCTTACTATTTTAAATCAGAAATTATCCTTTCATAATTAGATAATATACTTCTAATCTCAAGTATTTTAAGAAGACAGAAAATTTATTCATATTCATAAGTTGTACTCTAAAATTTTTCTCAAATGTGATAGGGTGTGGGATGGATGAAACTAGAGAATGCAAGTATTTACAAACAGAAATGTGTTTGTAACAAAAGACTTGTGAGTGAAGCCTTATCCACTTCCACAACAGTACAGAGTTTAAGATGAAGGCAGAGATGTAAGAAGTTAGGAGTATATGTTCTCTCACTGCAAGCATTGTTTCCTCAAAATGAAACTTATATGGATGTAACTTAACATTGAAGGAATTTGCATCATGCTTACATAAGCATGAGGGAATCTATGTAAGGTAAAAGAATGAAGACAAAGTGTTTTGCCGGTTTGACCCACAGGGTGGTCCTCCCATTTAAGTGAAATGAGTGTGAAGTTCTCTTGGAAATTCAACCTCATGAGATACCAAAGAATGAATCCTAGAGAAACAATTTGGGATTTCATGAATTTTGGAAAGCTAAAGTCACATCAAAGAAACATGCAGGAATAAAACACTGTGTATGTAAGGAATATTGGAAATCCTTTATCCAGGCATTAAATCTCACTGAGTATGAAATATTCATACATTAGTTAGTATTGTAATGAACATGGGAATGTTTCCATCTGAAACAAAACCTCATGGAATATGAGAAAATTCAAACTAGAGAGAAAACATATGAGTGTCCTAAATATAGTCTGCTCTTTACAGTCGTTTTTTACTCCTCATTTTAAAAGCCACACAGGGGAACATGCATAGAAAGGTTATACATGTTGAAACTTTTCAACCTAACAGAAAACCTCTTTAATCATCAGAAAATTCTTACTGAAGAGAAATGATATATATGTGGGGAAGCTTTAATTCAAATGGCAAATCTCAGGTCCAAGAGGTTTCCTAGTGCAAAGTAGCCCTATGCATTGGCATGTGAAAAAGGCTTTCAGTACAAATCATAACTCACAGAACCTGAAAAAAACTCATAGTGGAGAGAAAAAAAATGAATGTAAAGAATGCAGAAAAGCCTTCAGCCAAAAGCAATTGTTCATTAAGCATCAGAGTATTCATTCTGGAGAAATACCCTATATATGCAATGAATGTGGAAAAGCCTTCAACCAGAAGGAAAACCTTATTAACCATCCGAGAATACATACTGGAGAGAAACCCTATGACTGTGATGGATGTGGGAAACCTTTCATTCAGAAATCAAGCCTCATTACTCACCAGAGAAGACAAACTGGAGAGAAAACCTATATATGTAAGGAATATAGGAAAGCCTTCAGTAGCAAATCTTATCTCACTGACTGCGAAAATTCATAGTGGAGGGAAACACTATATATGTGAGGAATGTGAAATGGTCTTCAGCCAGAGGCAGTATCTCATTAAGCATTACCACATTCATACTGGAGGGAAACCCTGTGATTGTAGTGAATGTGAATCTCCAAAGAATTTTCACCTCCAATCTGTGCATCTTGTTGCCAATCTTTTAAGGAAGCAGCTGTGACTGTGCAATTCAGGATGCCTTTCTCCTCTTGGAAAAGTGCACTTGCAGTTTGTTCTGTGATCTGCTAACTCCCACATCCTCTTTCACACTCATCTGTGTTCAATTTGTTACCAATAACTTATGCATCAGAACTCAAGATTTCTCTTAGTTTATATAAAGATGGGCTTTCCACTTTTTCAAATTATCCTGGTTGTTTTCACTGGTTCTTCAATCCATTACATTCTTGGTAAGCATTTAAAAAATTACCATTTTAAAAATAGTGTATCCCATTTTTGTAGCATTTTCTTATAAGGCACCCCAACCATTGATATTTTTCCAGTTTCTTCACCTCATTCTGATGAGGATTCATGTTTAACAGCCACTGAACTACAATGGCCTGCTTTTTACTTAACTCCAAATCTGTTTGTTATTTTAAACCAGAAATGATCCTTTCATAATTAGATGATATACTCCTAATCTCAAGTATTTTAAGAAGTTAGAAAACTTATTTAAATTCTTACATTGTACTACAATATTTTTCTGAAATGAAATAGAGTGTGGGATAGATGAAACTAGAGAATGCATGTATTTTCAAGCAGAAATGTGTACAACACAAAAGAATCTGCCAATACAGATAATTCTGAGGAAGGAAGAATGGGCATTGGGGCTAGAGAAGGAATTTTTCTGTTTGCCCTAACAGATATAAATTATTTTTATAATCTTTGCACAGATAATTTGGTTATAATTTAAACGAAATTCTGAAAATAGTACACAATGAAATCATACATAGTGTTTCATTTGAAGATATTAATTTGTATCTGCAACATTACTGGGGGGGCACTTACCCCCATCCTTTGTAAATACAGTCACCCATAAAGGAAAAGTGCTCATTACCCTCAGCACATTCCCCAGATGCCTAGATGGGGGAGGCCTCCCTCAGCATGACAGAGCATGCAGCATGAGGAGCATGGATGCGACCATGTGAAGGCCACACTGCTCTCAACATGTGTCCTGTTAGAGGGCTGTTAACACCAGAGTAGAAGACGGACTCCTTGCTGCTTCTTCCCCAGTTAAGACCTGCTAGAGTGACTCACCTCACTAACTGAGACTGTGTGTGTTGAGCAGGGCTTTCTCCCTGTTCTCCTTTGTGGATCAAAAACCTGTGAGGATGGTTTTCATTGGGGCTCTTAGAGTTTGGTTCCCAAACCGGGCACTACCTCTCTGGCTTGTGGGAACTGCAGTGAACATGTGTTACATTCCAGCTTATTCAGGTGTTCATCAGCTTCTTCTCATCCAACCCCTCTGTGCTCTTCTGGGATTGAAGAGGTCTGCATCATTTTCAACTCTGTTGAAAATGTTATATTTAATTAGTCTGAGAAATATCTGGCATCTGCACCCTCTAAGGTTTTCTGTAAACATGGCATTATCTCACAATCTCACTTCTTTTCTTGTCAGCCATAGGCCCCAGGTCTTTCTGAGATTCCCCTACTATTCATTGGCTCACTGACCTAATGTTGCTCTTTCTGGGGATGTTATTGCTGTAGCCAATGCTGTAATGTGAATTTTGACATTTGCTTCCTGACACGAACAGGTTTCATCTTAGCTTTGCACTTTGTTTAGCTGCCCCATGATTGGAAAAGATGAATGTAGAACTGGATGCAGGAGACCTGAGTCTTTGCCTGAGACCCAGGAGGGGCAGAGTAAGAGCAGACTCCAGAGAGGGTCAAAGCTGGAGGCCAAGGGAAGGAGGGAAGTGCAAAAGGAGAAGGAGCAGGAAGTCTCTCTGTGCCCTACCCCTCTGCTGCCCCTGACACCAGGACCCATTCTTTTATCTGCCCCTGCCCAACTGGCCAACCCCTGCCTGAGGCACGTTCATCATATTTGGGCATCTGTTACTTTAGACTAGTCACTAAACCATGTGACTCCCCATCTGACTCCCTGTTTTGCAGGCCTTGCTGACCAAGAGAACTTCCCCTCCATCTTTCCAGTACTCATTCCCGCATTGTCTGGAGATACCCACAGTTTACAAGTGAATTCACTTAACAGCAGCATCACACTGCCATTTGGGAACAGGGCACCTCTCCAACCCTATGTCCCCAGCTGTTTGACTTTGCCAAGCCTTGCCATAGCAAAATACCAGAAATAGGTTGGCTTTTATTGGAATTTATTAGGGTTAAAGCTTACAGTTATGAAGCTGTGAAAATATCCAAATCAAGGAATCATCAAATATCCTGTTTTAACATAGGTCTGTTGCTCCTGGACTCCAGCCAAGACAAAATGTTGGGCCTGCCTCTCTCTGTCTTCATCCAAACTCACTTTCTCCCTGAGCTCAGCAGTGGACCATCAGACACAATTGCTCACACATCTCCCTTCTCCTCTTGCCTGGATATATTTAGCTTCAAGCTACTCCATGACTCCAGCCTCTGGCATCTCCCTCAGACTTTCAGGGTTTCTGTGTCTCTCCACAGCTCCAGGAGATCTTGGAACCCTCTCACATATGGCAGGGTAAACATGGCAGCACTCTTTCTCAGTGTGTTCCATGTGTGTAGGACTTCAGCACAATGATTATAGTCCCTTCTGGTGACTGAAATCTAACAAGAGGCCTTAGCTAAACTAAAGCAATCTAACAAATAATGACCTAATTGAAAGGTCCCTTATCTGAATCTTACCAAAATGTCCTACATACAAAAGGTTTACACACATCAATGGGTTAGTAAGAATATATATTCCAGGGTCCACACAAGATACAAACGAGGGCATTAACCCATGGCATGGGGATCAGAAAGGGTTTCCTAAGTCTGGGAGAAATGGGAACTTCTGATAAGGAGGCTGTATTTTGTGAGTGGCCATAATTGAGCAAAATGGGGTGCTGACCACCATTGCACTAGCCCCTAGAATAGGCCCAAGAAGAATTCAATATACTGTGCATTCTCCACCAAATCTTAGCTCAAAAATCAGGTGTGTAACTCAGAAAGGTGTGCTATTATTCCCATCCCCAGAGCCAGAGCTCACAGATTTTGCCTGGGGGCTGGGGTGGCAGGAAGCAGGCTGTAAACCTGGAAGTCCCTAATTTCTTCTCCCAAGAACTGATTACATTTACAACAGAATGCAGAAATTAAACCCTAAATGTGCTCTCAAAAGCAGTGGAAATCACAGAGGGCCTGAGATTTAATTCATATCAATCCTTCAGAAAGATGTGAAATACCATACTTTTACAGTTGAGTAAACAGTATTAAAGTTTGCTAGAAGCAACTCACTTTAAAAGAAATGTAAAAGAATATTCTTCAGACAGAAAGAAAATAATCTCAGAAGGTTCAAGTTTCAGGATGGATGGAAGAACAATATCTGTTAATTAAATTAATATATGTAAATGACTATTGAATGGATAAAGTAAGAATGATATTCGTGGCCTAGGACACCAATAAAATGTTAAAATACAACATACAATAATATATAGCATAAGATGTGTAAATGGATATGTAGCAGTTGGATATTGTTATGAATTCCAAAAATAGATATTGGATTATGCTTGTAAACTGGTCCTTTAATCTGGGCATGGTTTAGATATGATAAGGGCATTGACTGGGCCACTGTAGGTAGGGCATTGAGTCCCGCCCCTTTGTGGCTGGGGTATCAAACATAAAAATACATGGCAAAGGGCAGAGCTATAGTAGTTTTTCATGTTAGATTTCTGATGAGCAAGACAGAAAGCCCCGGGGAAAAGAGACAAGCCATTCACCTGACATTTCACAGCTGAACTTCTGGTGAGAGGCAAAGCTTAGAGAGCCTCATAGTCTACACCTGACCTTCTGGAGGAAACAGAAGAGCTGGGCTCAGAGAGAAATTCAGACGTGCGAAGAGAGGAATGCAAGAAGCCTGAACCCTGGCAAATGCCAGCAGCTGTCTTGCTCCAAGATGGGGTAATAGACTTTTGGGAAGGAAGAAACTTTTGCTTTGTGGCCTGGTAAGTGTAAGTTTCTACCCCAAATAAAGACCCTTTATAAAGACCCACAGATTTCTGGCATTTTGCATCAGCACCCCTTTGGCTGGCTAATACAGGATATAAAATGTTTTAAAATACATTATATGGCAAGTCAATAACAAATAATAAGTACAGATTTGGAAAGGCAAGCAAAAGTGTTATAATTTCCCCCGGAAAACTTTAAAGAATATTAAATAGTGCATCTCTTGCAAATAAATAGAAGAAAAAAAATTGAACAAAAACAGTCAGTCCAAAACAAAGTATCCAGGATTTCCTGGGTTGCCATTTAAGCCTTTGTTCTGGGGCCACCTTACTTGTGCATCTTTGGAAGATGCACCTTTCATATCCTTCAGAAGACTGAAGGTTCCAGGGTTTATTAATGGGATGTTGTTTTTTCCCCATCATAAATCAAGTTCTGTACCACTTCCCCATTTCCTAGTTATGAAGTCACCAATCTGGATGTCACGCTTATTTGAAGCATAAGAGACTTGAATGATAGAACAAAGAAAAAGGAGATATTTTTGTGCTTCCCAAATTGGATGCTAGGATGACAGATATTTGATCTTTCCTCTTTTCTAATGAATGCATTCAATGATACAAATTTCCCCCTAAGCACTGCTTTTTCTTCACCCCACAAACTATGAAGAAGCATAGGACATTAAGAAGCAGAAAGAGTCACATAACAAAAGGCTTGTGAGTGAAGCTATATCCACTTCCACAAGAGTCCAGACATAAAATGAAGGCAGAGAATGTAAGAAAGTTGGGAAAACATTTTCTCTGACCACAATCATTGTTTCCTGAAAATAACACTTCTATCAATGTAACTTCACTTTGAAGAAATTTTCAGCATGCTTACCTAAGCATGAGGGAATCTATGTAAGGAAAAAAGAATGAAAACAATGAGTTTTGCCAGTTTGACCCACATGGTAGTCCTCCCCTGGAACTGTAATGTTGTGAAGTTTTCTTGGAAATTCAACCTCATGAGATACCTGAGAATTAATCCTTCAGAGAATCTATTTGAGATTTCATGAATTTGGGAAAGCTAGTCACAGCAAAGAAACATGCAGGAGTAAAACCTTATGTATGTAAGGAATATTGGAAATCCTTCAGCCAGGCATTAAATCTCATTGAGCATGAAATAGTCATACATTAGATAGTATTATAATAAATATGGGAATGCTTCCATCTGAAAGAAAACCTCACGTTATATAAGAAATTTCAACTAGAGACAAACCATCAGTGTCCGGATTTTAGGCTGCTCTTTACAGTCAATTTTAACTCCTCATTTTAAAAGCCATACAGTGAACAAAGATAGAAATGTCATACATGTGGGAAAGTTTTCAATCTGACAGAAAGCCTCTTTATTCATCAGAAAATTCTTACTGCAGAGAAAACATATATTTGGTAAGGCTTTAATTCAAATGTCAAATCTCAGATACCAGAGATTTCCTACTGCAAAGAAACCGTATGCATGTAAGGCATGTGAAATGCCTTTAGGTACAAATCATATTTCAGAAAACATGAAAAAAGTCATAATGGACAGAAACAAAATGACTGGAAAGAATGCAGAAAAGCCTTCAGGCAAAAGCAATAGTTCATTAAACATCAGAGCATTCATTCTGGAGAAAAACCCTCCTGAGTACTGTTGTGGCAACTGATGTAGGCCATTTTAAATCAGCACACACCACTCAGAACTGAGTGGGAGAGAGTGTGGTCTACAGTGTGAACTGTGGTCTATGGTTGGTGGCAAGGCTCCAGGATGTGTAAGTTCATTGAGGGTGGTGGGCTACACTGTGGGAGATGTTTGTCTATATGCAATGAATGTGGAAAAGCCTTCAACCAGAAGGAAAACCTCATTAACCACCTGAGAATACATACTGGAGAGAAACCCTATGAATGTGATGGATGTGGAAAGCTTTCATTCAGAAATCTAGCCTCATTAAGCACCAGATGTAACCGTTGGGGAATTTGATGTAATTGTGAATTCCAAAAATATAATTTGATCATACTTGTAAACTCTTATGTTAATCTGGGTATGATTGGGGCATTGACAGGGATGAGTCTGTAGAGAATTGAGCCCCAACCCTTATTGGGTGGGGGAAGCAAATATAAAAGGCATGGCAAAGGACAGTTGAAGGAGTTTTTTTTTTTTTTTTTTTTTTTTTTGAGAAGCAGTTTTGATGTTGGAGAAAGGCCCCAGAAGAAGAGATGTGAGCTGTTTGCCTCATAGTCTACAGCTGACCTTGTGGAGGAACCAGAATTTCCAAGCCCAGAGAGAAATGCAGCCCCGGGAAGAGAGGAAAACAAGACACCTGAACCCTGGCAAACGTTGGCAGCTCTATTGCTCCAACACGTGGCAATGAAATTTGGTGAGAAGAAACTTAATCCTTTATGGCCTGGTATCTGTGGACTTCTATGCCAAATAAATACCTTTCATAAAGACTAGCCAATTTTTGGTATTTCACATTAACACCCCTTTGGCTGACTAATACACCAGAGAACAAACACTGGAGAGAAACCCTATATCTGTAAGGACTGTAGGAAAGCCTTCATTAGCAAATCAAATCTCACTGACCATGAGAAAATTCATAGTAGAGTGAAACCCTATATATGTAAGGAATGTGGAATAGCCTTCAGCCAGAGGCAGTATCTCATTAAACATTACAACATTTATACTGGAGAGAAACCCTGTGAATGTAATGAATGTGAATCTCCAAAGAATGTCCACATCCTGTTTGTGCAAATTGTTGCCAATCTTTTAAAGATGCAGCTGTGACTGTGTAATTCAGTATGTCTTTCTCCTAAGGAAAAGTGCACTTGCAGTATGTTCTGAGATATGCTCCTCCCATGTCTTCTTCCACACTCATCTGTGTTCAATTTGTTACCACTAATTTATGCATCAGAAATAGAGATTTCTCTTAGTTTATGTAAAGATGGGCTTTCCACTTATTTCAAATTGTCCTGGTTGTTTTCACTGGTTCTTCAGTCCATTACATTCTGGGTAAGCATTTAAAAAATTATCATCTTAAATACAATGCAGCCCATTATTGTAGCATTTTCTTCTAAGGCACCCCAACCATTTATATTTTTTCAGTTTCTTCAGCTGATTGTGATGTGGATTCAAGTTTAACAGCCACAGAACTACAGTGGCCTGCTTTCTACTTAACTCCAATTTTCCTTATTATTTTAAATCAGAAATGATCCTCTCATAATTGGATGATATACTTCTAATCCCAAGTATTTTAAGAAGTTAGAAAATTTGTTTATATTCTTAAGTTGTACTCCAATAATTTTCTCATATGTGATAGGGTGTGGGATGGATGAAACTAGAGAATGCATGTATTTACAAACAGAAATGTGTACCCATAATAATCGGCCAAAGCAGATAATTCTGAAGAAAGAGGAATTGGGATTTAGGCTATGAAGGAAGTTTGCTGTTTGCCATAACAGACACAAATTATTTTTATACTCTTTGCACAGAAAATTTGGTTATAATTTAAAAGAAATTCTGAAAATAGTACACAATGAACTCATACATAGTGATTCATTTAATGATATTGATTGGTGTCTGCAACATTACTGGGGGGACACTTCCCCTCACTTTTGTAAATACAGCCACCCATAAAGGAAAAGTGCTCACCCACCCCAGCTGCCTCCCCAGCTGCCTGGACGGGTGGAGGCCTCCCACAGCAAGAGTTGGCATGGACAATGAGCAGAATGGACGTGACCATATGAAGGTGACACTGCTCTCTACACTTGTCTGGTTAGAGGGCTGTTAGCACCACAGGAGAAGGTGGACATCCAGTGGCTTACTCCACAGTGAATACCTGCTAGAGTGACACACATCACTAACTGATGCTGTGAGTTCTGAGCAGGGCTTCCTCCCGGTCCTCCTTTGCACATCTACAACCTATGATGATGATTTTCATTGGGGCTCTAAGAGTTTGGTTCCCAAACAGAACAGTCCTTCTCTGGCTTGGAGAACTGCAGTGAACACTTGTTACATTCCTGCTTCTTCAGCTGTTCATCAGCTTCTTCCCATTCAAACCCTCTGTTCTCTTCTGGGATTTAAGAGGTCTGCATCATTTTCAACTCTGTTAAAAACATGTTGAATATTTTATATTTAATTAGTCTGAGAAATATCTGACATCTACACCCTCTGAGGTTTTCTTCAAACATGGCACTGTCTCACAACCTTACTTCTATTCTTGTCAGCCCTAGGTCCCAGGACATTCTGGGATTCCCTTAATATTTATTAAGATCACTGATCTAATCTTGCACATTCTGGTGATGTTATTCCTGTACTCAATGCTGTAATGTGAATTTTGACAATCCCTTCCTGCCTCCAACAGTTTTCATCTTGGTATTGCTCTTTCTTTAGCTGCCCCAAGATTGGAGAAGGTGAATGTGCAACTGGAAGCAGGAGATCTGAGTCTGTGCCTGAGACCCAGGAGGGGTACAGTTAGAGCAGCCTCCTCAGAGGGTCAATGCTGGAAGCCAAGGGAAGGAGGTTAGGGCAAAAGGAGCAGGAGCAGAAAGTTAACTGTCTGTGCCCTGCCTCATCTGCTGCACCTGATCCCAGGTCCCATGCTTTTATCTGCCCTTGCCCACCTGGCCAACCACTATCTGAGGCAGGTACATTGCACTCAGGCATCTGTGACTTTAGACTAGTCCGCAAACCACGTGACTCCCTTGCCTGACTCCCTGTCTGGTAGGCCTTGCTGGCGAAGACCACTTCCTCCTCTGTCTTACCAGTACTCATTCCTGCCTAGTCTCGAGACACCCACAGTTTACATGTAAATTCACTGGGCAGTGGCATCACCCTGTCATTTGGGAACAGGGCAGCTCTTCAAAACTGTGTCCCTAACTGTGTGTGTTTCCCAAGTGCTGCCAAGGCAAAAGACGAGAAATAAGTTTGCTTTTATTGGAATTTATTAGGGTTAAAACTTACAGTTCTGAGGCTGTGAAAATGTCCAAATCAAGGCATCATCAAAAATGGTGTCTTAGCAAGGGTCAACTGTTCCTGGACGCCTGCCAAGGTAAAATGTTGGGCCTGCCTGTCTCCCTCTGCCTTCTGTTCCAAACTCACTTTCTCTTTGAGCTCAGCAGTGGGCCATCAGACTCAATTGCTTTTACCTCTCACTTCTCCTATGGCATGGATGTCTTCAGCTTCAAGCTGCTCCATGACTCTAGCCTCTGGCCTCTCCCTCAGCCACTCAGGGTTTCTGTGTCTCTCCACAGCTGTAGGAGATCCTGGAGCCCTTTTCCACATGGCAGGGTAAACATGGCAGCAATCTTTCTCTTTGTGTTCCGTGTATGTAAGACTTCAACACAATGGTTGGGGTCCATCCTGGTGCATGAAATCTAATCAGAGGCCCTTAACTAAACTAAAGCAATCTAACAAAAAATGATATAATCAAAATGTCCCTTATCTGAATCTAACCAAAGTGTCCTAAATACAAAAGGCTTACACACACAACAATGGGTCCATAAGAACAAAGTTTTCCAGGGTCCACACGACTCAATGAGGGCATTAACCCAGGGCACAGGGATCAGCAGGGGCCTCCTAATTCCAGGAGAAATGGGAACTCATGAAGTAGTGGCTGTACATGGGTGTGGCCTTCATTGAGCAAAATGGGGTGCTGACCACGAATACACTGGTCCCTAGAATTGTCCCAAGATGAACTCAATATACTGTGCTTTCTCCACCAAATCTTAGCTCTAAAATCAGGTGTGTAACTTGAGAAATGTGCCATTATTCCCATCCCCAGATCCAGAATGCACAGATTTTGCCTGGGTTGGGGGGGGGGGCAAGAAGGTGGTAGTAAAACTGAAAGCCCCTAATTTCTTCTCCAAAGAACTGATTACATTACAACAAAATGGAGAAATTCAACCCTAGGTGTGCTCTCCAAAGCTGTGGAGATCATCAAGGGCCTGAGATTTAATTAATCTCAATCCTTCAGGAAGAAGTGAACTACATACTGTTACAGATGAGTGAAATAAAATAAAGTCATGACTTCTGGGAAGATGCAGACTACTAAGACACAGGAATCTCTTCTCCAGAAAAATAGCTAGAGAACAGGGTGACACCACCCCAAAATAGATCTTCTAGGGTTTACGACAGTAGGTGCAGTCTGCACACCACACAGAGGAGAATGGGACAAAACAGGGAAATCACAATGACAGAACCAGAACCGTGAGTTGCAACCTGTAGAGACTGCTGATGCCAGCACCCTCTCCCACACTCTTTAGAATTCTCAGGCCTCTGGGCCTGTGACTACTGACAAAGGGGGCTCCAGGGATCTTCCACTCCCAGAAAGGGGAGAGAGAGGGACACAGCCTTAGGCTGACTCAGTTTATGACCCAAAAATTTGGGCTGAGTAGCCCCATGGGGCCTTACACATGCTGGTTTGCCCTGGGATCCAAGAAGGACTGGAGAAATCCGACACTTGCAATCTCCTCTCTTCTAGCCTGGACTAATTGTTGAGGACTCCACAGGAGAGGATGAGAGAGCCTGGGGCTGACATTGCTTTTGACACCCAGGTTTGGTTTGCCCTATCCTGAGAGCCATTCTGGGCTGGGTGGGGCTGCACCATTGTTTGCTTTGGAGCCTGCAAGGTGCTAAAGATATACAAACCCCCCAGTCTCCTCTGCTACTAACAGGGACTGATTGTTGAGGATTAAGAGGGGAGAGTAAATATTTCCTACCTGGGAAACAGGAGGAACCTACCAGAGAAGACTGGAGAAATGTCTCATAAAGTTTGAATTACAAGGGTCTTAGCCCCCAGACAGGAAGCTCTACCATTATGATCTGGTCTTTGTCACAACAAATACACTCCAACCAGGCATTGAATTGAGAGCTGCCAATGAGCTCCATCTCCTGGCAAACCAAGGAAGTGCACATAAGAAAATTAATAAGTAGGAGAGGATTTTCCTGGCCTCTAAAGCCTCCCTGCACAAGGCCCTAGAAAACGAACCTACAACCAATTACTGGGTCAAGTGTCCCGTTTTGAGCAACCAGCAGGACAATCCTAACAATCAAGGTTGAGTCAAAAACCAAAGAGCTGTGGTAACTCACAGCTTCCTGCCACTAAAACCCTATTAAAGATAATGAGTTGAGTATCTCAGTGAAATACAACCTAATGAGATGCCTAAACACCAGCAAAAAATTAAGAGTCATACTAAGAAAATAGAAGACATGGCTCAAGAAAACGAAAAAATCAAAGTCCCAGAAGAGCTGCAGAATCTGAGAGAACTAATCAGTGAGATGAGCACAATTTTCCAAAATCAAATTGAGATGAAAGACAATATAGTTAAAGAGATAAATGACATCAAGAAGACATTGAGTGAATGCAAAGAAGAATTTCAAATCCTGTACAGAAAAGTAATGGAGTTTATGGGAATGAAAGACACAATAGGTGAAGTAAAAAACACATTTGAGGCATACAACAGCAGACTCGAAATGACAGAAGAAAGAATAAGTGATACCAAAGACAGAGCAGCTAAAATTGAAGAGAGGAAATAACAGAGAGAGAAAATATTGGGAAAAATTGAGCAGGGGCTCAGACAGTTGAATGACAACACAAAACACAACAACATACGTGTCATGGGAGTTCCAAAAGTGGAAGAGAAAGGAAAAGGGGCAGGAAGAGAATTGGAGGAAATAATAGCTGAAAATTTCCCAACTCTCACAAAAAAATGTACTTACATGTCCAAGAAGCACACAGTACCCCAATGAGAATAAATCCAAATAGACTTATGCCAAGACACATACTATTGAGAATGTCAAATGTAAAACAGAAAGAGAAAATTCTCAGAGGAGCAAGACAGAAGCAAATGATCATGTACAAATGATGTCCAGTAAGACTTAGTGCAGATTTCTCTTCAGAAACCATGGAGGTGAGAAGACAGTGGTATGATACAAATAGGAAACTGAAAGAGAAAACCTGCCAGCTGAGAAGTCTTTATCCAGCAAAACTGTCCTTCAAATATGAAGGTGAGTATAAAGTATTCACAAACAGAAACTGAGAGAGTTTGCAAAAAAGAATCAAACTTTGCAGGAAATATTAAAGGTAGTCTTAGAACCTGAAAGAAAAAGACAGGAGAGAGAGGCTTGGAGGAGAGTAGAGAAGAAAGTAAAGCAGAAAGGATAACCAAAAGAGTAAAAAAAGAGACAAAAACAAGATGGCATATGAAAACCAAAGAATACAATGGATGAAATAAATACTGCATTTTCAGTAATATCACTGACTGTGAATGGATTAAATTCTCCAATCAAAAGATACAGGCTGACAGAATAGATTAAAAAACATGAGCCATCCATATGCTGCTTACAAGAAACTCAGCTCAGACCCAGGGATACAAACTGGCTGAAAGTACAAGGTTGGAAAAAGATACTCCACGTGAATAGTAAACAGAAAAGAGCAGGTGTAGCTATACTAATATCAGACAAAACAGACTTTAAATGCAAAAAAGTGATAAAAGATACTGAAGACCAATATATATTCATAAAAGGAATGATCCTCCAGGAAGATATAACAGTAATAAATATCTACACACCGACCCAGGGTGCCCCAAAATATATGAGTGAAACTCTGGCAAAACTGAAGGGAGAAATAGACGTTTCTAAAATAATCATCGGAGACTTCAACACCCCTCTCACATCATTAGATAGAACAACTAGACAGAAGATCAACAAGGAAACAGAGAACTTGAACAATATGATAAACAAGTTAGACCTAACAGACATATACAGAACACTGCATCCAAAATTAGCAGGTTATACATTCTTCTCAAGTGCCCATGGATCTTTCTCCCGGATAGGAGAAGTAACAATTCAGCTCACAATAAATATAAAAACATGGAAATTATACAAAGCACCTTCTCAGATAATAATGGAATGAAACTAGAAATCAATAACAGACAGGAAAGAAGTGAATTTGCAAATGTGTTGAGACAGAACAACATACTCCTAAATATTCGATGGGTCAAACAAGAAATTGAAACTGAAATCAATAAATATATTGAGACAATTGAAATTGAGAATACAATGTATCAAAACTTATCGGACACAGCAAAGGCAGATTTGGGAGCAAAATTTATAGCCCTAAATGTCTTTATTAAAAAATCAAGAAAGAGCTAAACTCAAAGATTTAACTGAACAACTAGAGAAACTAGAAAAAGAACAGTAGACCAATCCCAAAGGAAGCAAAAGGAAAGAAATAGTAAAGATTAGAACAGAAAGAAATGAAATAGAGAACAGAAAAACAATAGAGAAAATCAACAAAACCAAAAGCTGGTTCTTTGGGAAGATCAATAAAATTGACAAACCCCTCGCTAAACTAACAAAGAAAAAAAGAGAAGATGCAATTAAACACAATCAGAAATGAAAGGGGGGAAATTACAAATGACTTCACAGAAATAAAATAATCATAAGAGGATATTATGAGAAACTATATGCCAACAAACTAGACAACCTAGATGAAATGGACAAATTTCTAGAAACACATAAACAACCTACACTGACGCTACAAGAAATACAAGAACTTAACAACCAATCACTATTAAGGAGACTGAATCTGTCATCAAAAATCTCCCAGCAAAGAAAAGTCCAGGAACAGACGGCTTCACAGGTGAATTCTACCAAGCATTTCAAAAAAGAATTAACATACAAAGAATAACTAAACAAAAATTTAAAAAAAAGAATTAACACCAATCCTGTTTAAACTCTTCCAAAAAAATTGAAGAGGAGGGAAAATTACCCAACACATTTTATGAAGCCAACATCACCCTAATACCAAAGCCAGATAAAGATTCCACAAGAAAAGAAAATTACAGACCAATCTCTCTAATGAACATAGACGCAAACATTCTCAACAAAGTATTTGCAAATCGAATCCAACAGCATATCAAAATACTTATACATCACGACCAAGTAGAATTTATTCCTGGTATGCAAAGCTGGTTCAACATAAGAAAATCAATCAATGTCATACATCACATTAACAAACTGAAGGAGAAAAACCTAATGATCATCTCAATAGATGCAAAAAAGTTCTTTAACAAAATCCAAAAGCCTTTTTGGATGAAAACACTTCAAAAGATAGGAATGAAAGGAAAATTCCTCAATATGATAAAAGGCATATATGAAAAATCCACAGCCAACATCATACTCAATGGGAAATGTTGAACCTTTCCCTCTAAGATCGGGAACAAGACAAGGATGCCCACTGTCATCATTGTTATTCAACATTGTACTAGAAGTTCTAGCTAGGGCAGTTAGACAAGACAAAAAAATTAAAGGCATCCAAATAGGAAAGGAGGAAGTAAAACTCTCACTGTTTGAAGATGACATGATCCTGTACTTAGAAAATCCTGAAGTATCCATGACAAAGCTACTTGAACTAATAAATGAGTTAAGCAAAGTGGCAGGATACAAGATCAACACACAAAAATCGGTAATGTTTTTGTACACTATTACTGAACAACCTGAGGAGGAAATCAGGAGGGAAATACCATTTTCAATACCAACAATAAGACTCAAATACCTAGGAGTTAATTTAACCAAAGAAGAACAGGGCCTATATGCAGAAAACTACAAAACAGTGCTGAAAGAAATGAAAAAAAGACCTAAACAAATGGAAAGACATTCATGGATTGGAAGAATAAATATCGTGAAGATGTCAGTCTTGCCCGAATTGATTTATAGATTCCATGCAATACCATTCAAAATCCTGACAGCTTACTTTACAGAATTAGAGAAGGCAATTTCCAAGTTCATCTGGAAGGGTAAGTGCACCCGAATTGCCAAAAGCATTCTAAAAAAGAAGAGCAATGTGGGAGGAATTTCACTGCGTGACCTTGAAACATATTACAAAGCTACAGTGGTCAAAACAGCATGGTACTGGCATAAAGATAGACACATCGATCAGTGGAATAGAATTGAGAACCCAGAAATATACCCTCACCTATACAGTCAACTTATTTTTGACAAACCTACCAAGTCCACACTAATGGATAAAAAACTGTCTTTCAACAAATGGTGTTGGAAGAACTGTATATCCATAACCAAAAGAAAGAAAGAGAACCCCTATCTCACCCCCTATACAAGGATCAACTCAAAATGGATCAAAGATCTAAATATAAAAGCCAGGACCATAAAACTACTAGGAGAAAATGTAGGGAAACATCTTCAATACCTTGTAGTAGGTGGAGGTTTCTTGGACCTTACACCCAAAGCACGTGCAACAAAAGAAAAAATAAATAAATGGTACCTCCTCAAAATTAAACACTTTTGCACCTCCCAGGACTTTGTCAGAAAGGTGAAAAGGCAGCCAACTCAATCGGAAAAAATATTTGGAAATCACTTATCTGATAAGGGTTAAATATCCAGGATATATGAAGAGATGTTACAACTCAACAATAAAATGACAAATAACCCAGTTAAAAAATGGGCAAAAGATTTGAATAGACATTTCTCCAAAGAAGAAATACAAATGGCAGAAAAACACAAGAAGAAATGCTCAACATCACTCATGGTTAGGGAAATTCAAATCAAAACTACAATGAGATATCATTTTACATTTATCAGAATGGCCACTATTAAAAGGACAGAGAACTACAAGTGTTGGAGAGAATGTGGAGAGATAGGAACACTTCTTCACTGTTGGTGGGAATGCAGCATTATACATGCACTATGGAGGACTTTTTGGCAGTTCCCAAAGAAGTTGAATATAGACTTGCCACGTGATCTTGAAATACCACTATTGGGTATATACCCATAAGAGCTTTGAACAGTGACACGAACAGACATCTGCACACCAATGTTCATAGCAACATTATTCAACATTGCCAAAAGTCAGAAACAACCCAGGTGTCCATCAACAGATGAATGGATAAACAACCTGTGGTCTATTTACACGATGGAATAGTATACAGCAGTAAGAGGAAATGAAAGCGTCAATCATATGGCAACTAGGAAAAACCTGTAGGACATTATGTTGAGTGAAGCAAGCCAGACACAAAAGGATAAATACTGTATGAATGCATTACTATGAACCAAATATACTCTGTAACATATTGTTTGATGCAAAAAAAAAAAATTATATGTATCCATTACATTTACTTGAGAAATGTATATACTTATTCATCTGTGTTTACTTTTTAGTTTTTAATAGATTATATTTTCAATTATTAAATGTACAAATAAAGTTTCAAAAAAATAAAAATAAAAAAATAAACAGATCAACAACAACAACAACAAAGTAATAAGTTTGCTGGCAGCAACTCACTTTAAAAGAAAAGTAAAACAATATTCTTCAGGCGGAAAGAAAATAATCTCAGAAGTTTCAAGGTTCAGGATGGATTGAAGAACAATTTCTGTTAATTAAATTCATATATCTAAATAACCATTGAATGGATAAAGTAGTAATGATATCCTTGGCCTAGGACATCAATAAAGTGTTAAAATACACCATAAAATAATATGTAGCATAAGATGGGTAAATTGGCATGTAGCAGTTTGATATCACTATGAATTCCAAATATAGATATTGGATTATGCTTGTAAACTGGTTTGTTAATCTGGGTATGATTAAGTTATGATAGGGCATTGACTGGGCGACAGTCGGTAGAGAGTTGTGCCTGCCCCTTGGTGGGTGGGGTCTCAAACATAAAAAAACATGGCAAAGGAGAGAACTGGAGTAGTTTCGATGTTGGAGTTCTGATGAGCATGGACAGAAGACCCTGGGGAAAAGAGACAAGCCATTCACTTGACAGTTCACAGATGGCCCTGTGGTGAGAGGGAAAGCTTAGAGAACCTCATTATCTACAGCTGATCTTGTGGAGGAAACAGAGGAGCTGAGCCCAAAGAGAAAGGTAGCCCTGAGAAGAGAGGAACCCAAGAAGACTGAACCCTTGCAAATGTCGGCAGCTGTCTTGCTCCAAGACGGGATAACAGACTTTGGTGAAGGAAGAAACTTATGCTTTATGGCCTGGTAACTGTAAGCTTCTACCCCAAATAAATACCCTTTATAAAGACCCAGAGATTTCTGGTATTTTGCATTAGCACACCTTTGGCTGTGTATTACAGGATATAAAATGTTTTGAAATGTGTTATTTGGCCAGTCAGTAATAAATAATAAGTGCACATTTGGAAAGGCAAGCAATACTGATATAATTTTCCTGGTAAACTTTAAAGAATATTAAGTAGTGCATCTCATCCAAATTAATAGAAGAAAAAAATTGAACAAAAGTAGCCAGTCCAAAACAAAATATTAAGGATTTCATGGGTTGACATGTTGGCTTTGGTCTGGGGCCACCTTATTCATGCATCATTTAAACCTGCACATTTCTTCTCCTTCAGAAGCCTGAAGGTTCTACAGTTGATTTATGTGCTGTTGTTTTGTCCCCATGATAAATCAAGGGTTGTATCACTTCCCCATTTCCTAGTTATGAAGTCACCAAACTGGATGTGATGCTCCTTTGAAGCAAGAAGAACCATGAATGATAGAATAAATAAGAGGAGATATTTATTTATTCCAAATTGGACACTTAGATCTTTGATATTGGATCTTTCCTCTTTTCTAATGAACACATTCAATGCTATAAATTTCCCTCTAAGCACTGCTTTTTCTGCACCTCCCAAACTATGAAGAAGCATAGGACATTAAGAAGCATAAAGAACCACATAACAAAAGGCTTGTGAGTGAACCTATATCCACTTCCACAACACTACAGGCTAAAGATGAAGGCAGAGAATGTAAGAAAATTGGGAAAATATTTTCTATACATACAAGCATTGTTTCCTCAATATAACACTTCTATGAATGTAACTTCACTTTAAAGGAATTTGCACCATGCTTACCTAAGCATGAGTTAATCTATGTAAGGAGAAAAGTATGAAGGCAATGAGTTTTACCTGTTTGCGCCACATGGTAGTCCTCACCTTTAAGTGTAATGAGTGTGAAGTTTTCTTTGAAATTCAACCTCATGAGATACCTGAGAATTGATCCTTCAGATAAACCATTTGGGATTTCATGAATTTGGGAAAGCTAGAGTCACATCAAAGAAACATGCAGGAGTAACACCCTGTGTATGAAAGTAATATTGGAAATTCTTCAACCAGTCATTAAATCTCATTGAGCATGAAATATTCATACATTAGTTAATATCATAATGAACATGGGAATGAAACCCATTTCATCTGAAATGAAACCTCATGGAATATGAGAAAATTGAAACTAGAGAGAAACCATATGAGTGTCCTGAATGTAGTCTGCTCTTTACATTCATTTTTTACACTTCATTTTAGAAGTCATAGAGGGGAACATTCATAGAAATGTAATATATGTGGGAAATTTTTCAACATGACAGAAAACTTCTTCATTCATCAGAAAATTCTTACTGAATAGAAATCATATATATGTGGGAAAGCTTTAATTCAAATGTCAAATCTCAGATACAAGAGAGTTCCTTCTGCAAAGAAAGCCTATGCAAGTAAGGCATGTGAAAAAGCCTTTAGGTAAAAATCACATCTCCCAGAATATGAAAAAACGCATAGTGTACAGAAACAAAATTAATATAAAGAATGTGGAAAAGCCTTCAGCCAAAAGCAACAGTTCATTAAACATCAGAACATTCATTTGGGAGAAAAACCCTATATATGCAATGAATGTGGAAAAATCTTCACCCAGAAGGAAAACCTCCTTAGCCATCTGAGAATACATCCTGGAGAGAATACCTGTGAATATGATGGATGTGGGAAAGGTTTCATTCAGAAATCAAGCCTCATTACACACCAGAGAATGCAAACTGGAGAGAAACCCTATATATGTAAGGAACATAGGAAAGCCCTCAGTAGAAAAATCAAATTTCACTGACCATGAGAAAATTCATAGGGGAGGGAAACCCTATATATGTAAGGAATGTGGAATAGCCTTCAGCCAGAGGCCATATCACATTAAACATTACATCATTCATCCTGGAGAGAAACCCTGTGAATGTAATAAATGTGAATCTCCAAAGAATCTCCAGATCCAGTCTGTGCAACTTGTTGCCAATCTTTTAAGGAAGCGGCTGTGACTGTGCAATTCAGGATGTCTTTCTCCTCTAGGAAAAGTGCACTTTCATTTTGTTCTGAGATCTGCTCCTCCCACATTTTCTTTCACACTCATCTGTGTACAATTGGTTACCAATAATTGATACACCAGAACTCGAGATTTTTCTTAATTTATATAAAGATGGGGTTTCCACTTATTTCAAATTATCCTGATTATTTTCACTCGTTCTTCAATCCATTACATTCTGGGTAAGCATTTTAAAAATTACCATTTTAAAAGTAATGTTTCCCATTTTGTAGCATTTTCTTATAAGGCACCCCAACCATTGATATTTTTTTCAGTTTCTTCACCTGATTCTGATGTGGATTCAAGTTTAACAGCCACTGAACTACAGTGTCCTGCTTTCCACTTAATTCCAATTTTCCTTGTAATTTTAAATCAGAAATGATCCTTTCATAATTAGATGATATATTTCTAATCTCAAGTATTTTAAGAAGTAAGAAATTTTTTTTATATTCTTAACCTGTACTCCAATATTTTTCTCATGTGTGATAGGGTGTGTGATGGATGAAACTAGAGAATGCATGTATTTTCAAGCAGAAAATTTTACCCAAAACAATCTGCCAAGGCACATGATTCTGAGGAAGGAGGAATGGGGGTTGCAGCTAGAGAAGGAATTTGCCTGTGTGCTGTAAGAGACATAAATTCTTTTTATATTCTTTGCAAGGATAATTTGGTTATAATTTAAATGAAATTATGAAAATAGTACACAATGAAATCATACAAAGTGGTTGATTTGAACTTATTGATTTGTATCTGCAACATAATTGTGGGGGCAGTTCCCCACACCTTTGCAAATACTGTCCCCCATAAAGGAAAAGTGCTCACTCTCCTCGGCCCACTTCCCACCTGACTGAGTGGTTCGAGGCCTCGCTCAGGAAGAGTGAGCATGAAGCACAAGGAGCATAGACACGACCATGTGAAGTCAACACTGCTCTCTACACGTGTCCAGTTAGAGGGCTGTTAGTACCACAGGAGAAGACTGACTTCCTGCTGCTTACTCCAAAGTGAAAAACGGCTAGAGTGACTCACATCAGTAACTGACACTGTGAGTGCTGAGCAGGGCTTTCTCTCTGTCCTCCTTTGTGTATCAAGTACCTATGATGATGGTTTTCATTGGGGCTATCAGAGATTCATTCCTAAACAGGACATTCCTTCCCTGGCTTGGGGGACTGGCAGGGAACACGTGTTACAGTTTTGGTTCTTCAGGTGTTCATCAGCTTCTTCCCATCCAAATTCTCCATTCTCTTCTGGGATTGAAGAGGTCTGCATCATTTTCAACACTGTTAAAATGTGTTGAAAATTTAATATTTAATTAGTCTGAGAAATATCTGGCATTGGCAACCTCTGAGGTTTTCTGGAAACATTACACCATCTCACAGCCTCACTTCTATTCTTGTCAGCCATATGTCTGAGGACTTTCTGGGAATCCTGTACTATTTTTTAGGGTCACTAGTATAATGTTGCTCATTCTGGTGATGTTATTGGGGTAGCCAATGCTGTAATGTGAATTTTCACATTTCCTTCCTAACACCAACATGTTACATCTTGGCTTTGCTCTTTCTTTAGCTGCCCCAAGATTGGAGAAAGTGAATGTAAAACTGGAAACAGGACACCTGAGTCTGTGCCTGAGACCGAGAAGTGGTACGGTACGGACAGCCTCCTCAGATGGTGAATGCTGGAGGCCAAGGGAAGGAGGGAAGGGCAAAAGGAGCAGGAGAAGGAAGTCTCATCTCTGTGCCCTGACTCCTCTGCTGTACCAGACCCAAGGTCCCATGCTTTTATCTGCCCCTGCCTACCTCCCAACCACTGCTTGAGCCAGGTACATCATAGTGGGGTATCTGTGACTTTATACAAGTCACCAAACAATGTTATTCCACTGCCTGACTCCCTGTCTTGCAGGCCTTGCTGGCCAAGAGCACTTCCACCTCCATCTTACCAATACTTAATCCTGCTTAGTCTGGAGACACCCACAGTTTACGGGTGAATTCACTGGACTGCAGGATAACACTGCTTTTTGGGGCAGGGCAGCTCTCCAACCCTGTTTCCATAGCTGTTTGAATTTGCCAAGCACTGCCAATGCCAAATACCAGAAATAGGTTGACTTTTTTTGGAATTTATTAGGTTTAAATCTTACAGCTTTGAGGCTTTGAAAATGTCCAAATCAAGGCACCATCAAAACTGCTGTCTTAACAAGGGTCAGCTGCACCTGGACTCCTCCCAAGGTAAAATGTTCGGCCTGCCTGTCTCTCTCTGCCTTCTCCTTCAAACTCACTTTGTCCCTGAGTTCAACAGTGGGCCATCAGACACAATTGTCCACCCCTCTCCCTTATCCTCTGGCTTGGATGTCTTCAGGTTCAAGCTGCCCCATGACTCCAGCCTCTGGCCTTTCTCTCAGCCTCTCAGGGTTTCTGTGTCTCTCCACAGCTTCAGGAGAGCCTGGAGCCCTCTTCCACATAGCACCACACTTTCTCTCTGTTTTCCTTGTGTGTAGGGCTTCCGCACAATGATTGGGGTCCATCCTGGTGCCTGAAATCTAATCAGAGGCCCTTAACTAAACTAAAGCATTCCAACAAAAAGTGACCTAATTGAAAAGTCCCTTATCTGAATCTAACCAAAATGTCCTACATAGAAAAGACTGGCACACACAGCAATGGGTTAGTAAGAACATAGTTTTCGGGGTCCAAACAAGACTCAAATGAGGGCATTAAGCAAGGGCACAGGGATCAGTAGGGATCTCCTAGGTCTGGGAGAAATGGGAACCCATAAAGTAGTGGCTGTACTTTGGGTGTGGCCATCATTGGGCAAAATGGGGTGCTGACCACCATTGTACTGTGAAGTGGAACACTTCCTATAAATAACAATTCCCAGGAGAAAAAATTAATGGAACCTTTATTGACGGCCAGGAGTTGCTCTAAAGAGTCATGCCTAAAATCTGGAGGCTGCAACCTTTATAGACTTTCTTCCCACGCATGCCAAATTTTCCCGCACGTGCCAAGAGACAGGATTGGTAGGTTTAAACATATACATTTCTATATAGGGTTCTGAGCAAAGCAAGCAAGCAGAGTTACAGAAGTGAATATTTGCCATTAGCACCTCAGCGGGGGGTGTGTGATTGACCTTTTCCCAGCATGAATGGTGCCATTCCTGCATTAGGCCCACCATTCCCCCATTAGGCCCAGATGGGTGTCTGGGTTTTTAATGACCACACAAATTTTAAAAGCTTGGGGTTCCTGCTGGGGAGAATTGGTGTGGTCTTGTTTCCTTTTCATTCCCTACTCCTGTAATGGCATTAGTCAAACCATTGACTCTGCATCAGTAGCAAGAGGCGTGTAGTGAGAGTGTAGCATCAATAGTTTTACTGCCTGTATTCTTTTTTGAATATAGGAAGTGAGACAGTTAATGAAAAGAAGGCCCAATAGAAATCTTAGTATAATGAGGACAAGTGGGCCTGCAGCAGCGGTGATTAAGGTAGTTAGCCATGGAGACCATGAATACAGGCTTTTGTACCAGCTTGTACTTTTTGTTCTGAGTTCTTCTCATTCCTGTATCCTATTTCTGACTAATGAGAGGCTTTCCTTTATCACTCCTGGGTGGTTAGCACAGAAACAGCAGGTTTTGCCTAGGGCTATACACAGTCCTCCCTGTTTTAAGAATAATAGATCTAACCCATGCCTATTTTGCAGAACAATTTTGGCCACAGAGGATAAGGAATTTTCGAGATGACTAACTGATTTTTCTAACTCTTTTAGGTCTAAGTCAACTTTAGTGGATAATGTGTTAAATTTTTCTTTACCAGTGATCATGGCTGCCGTCCCCAAGGCTGCTGACCCAACAATCACAAGGCTGACCATAATGGGAAGGAGACTAGAAACTCGTTTAAACCAACTCATAGTTCTAAAATGCTCGCAGCCTCCTTCACCTGAATACCAGTATACCTGTGGGATGATATGCACCAGGATGCAAACAAATGGATCTTTTTCAGTCTTAGATTTTGACAAGGTTTGGGGGTAGAGATAAGGGGTGCCTCCTTGGGTACAGGTGAACCAGGTGCCATTGGGGGCTTTCCAATAATAGGATTCATCAGTTTCATCAGAGAAAACAAATGACGAACAGTGCGGACCTAGGAAGGTTGCATTGATTTTGCTTGAGGAGGGGCAAAACAGGTGCTGTTACCTTGTAAGTCCCCTAGAATTAGAATTGGCTCATGACCCCACTTACATAAACTTTGCCTCTCATTTACTGATATCTTTTGAACATACAGTGATGTATTAGGAATAGTGCTTCCATCTGCTCCTATTCCAATATAAAAAGGGGTTTGGGGGTTTAGGCAGAGCCAGCAATCATTGGTGGCATTTGGCTGGCTCTCATTTAAGAAAGCGAAGACAGAGGACAACATTGATAACAAGGGGATTCTGGGTTTTTTTTTTTTTTTCTTGGGGGACCTAAAGGGTCCTGCTTTTCTTTTGGGTGGAATTACTGGTTTTGGGTTAAGGAGAATGTCCCACTTGGGGCCTACCGGATCGTGTGGAGGAGGTTTTAGTATACCCCTTTGGAGTGTAAACTCAGCTCAAGGATCTTGACCAACTACATATAGTCTGAGGCCCCATGTTTTGCCTCCTTCCTAGACATTATTGAACCCAATAATAATATGGATGTGAATAGGGTTACCAGACCCTATGGTTGGGGTCTGGGGCTTTGCTACCCTGAACAGGCTGATAGCAGTATCTCTGGAAGTCCATGGGGCTAGGGTTTCACAACCCCATTGAGCACAGTGGTGCTGCCCTCGAGTATGGCATTCTGGGGGCCTATCTGTGGGGCAGGAATAGAGCATGGCCTGGGCTAGTCCTCTCTAAATATTTCTTTCCACATCCACGACCTGCAGGAGGGACATCTGGCTCTATGTCTAGGTTGTTCCAATTCTCCCCAAGGAGGGCACACAGGTCAAAAGAGGGTGGGATTTTTCCCAATAGTTTGAGTGACATTTAGAACCTTTCCATCCTTTGTCCTTATAATACTCCAGTTATAGGAGGTTAATAAAAAACTATTGACACACACTCAAATGACCAAGAGGGGCAGCAAACTTATTTGCCAGGCTGTTGCCATATCCCTCCCTCTTCCCCACCCTTATTCTAAACTCGATCAGTGAATCTTGATCTTTAAGTGGTCTTCTGTCCACTTTTCTTCCTCTGAGTCCACCGTACTAGACCTGATGACTTTTAGCTGGGATGCATTTATCCACTGTCTTTTCCATGCAACTTTTACTGCCGTGGTGCTGTGAGTATCACCATATATGGGCCGATCCACTGTGGCTCGAATGTTCCAGCTTGGAGCTTCCATACCTAGACTAGATTTCTGGGCTGCACCTGAAATAAAGGAGGGTTAGTACATGGACAAGGTGGATGGGCTTCTTGGACTGTTCGATTGACCATTTTCCTAATCCAGTCCAGTTCATTTAGAGTAGAGAAAAGATATTGGTTGTCATATTCAGATATTTCTTCCAACCCCAACTTGGGGAATATTGGCAGGGATCTGTCAAATAATATTTCATCGGGCATAATGCCCTGAACATAGGGGGTAGATCTGGCTTTAAGGAGGGCAAATTGTAGGAAACTCATCCAGTTTTTGCCAGACTCCATAGCCAACGTGGCTAGGGCTTCTTTCAAAGTGCAGTTCATCCTTTCAACCTGTCCTGAACTTTGGGGCCAAAATGCACAGTGCAGTTTCCAATTTAAACCCAGGGCTTTAGCCAATTGTTGAGTCACCTGTGCTATGAAGGCTGGACCGTTATCTGACCCTATTCTAAGAAGAAGCCCAATTCCCAGAATGATTTCTCCTATCAGCTTCATAACTACTACCTTGGCTGTTTCATTTTCAGTCGGGTAGGCTTCCACCCATTCCAAAAATGTATCTCCCAGCACCAGGAGATACCTATATCCATATTTTCCCAACCTTATTTCATTAAAGTTTATCTTCCAGTGCTCCCCTGGTTCCATCCCTTGGAGCCTAGTTCCCACTGTAGCTTGGACACCTCCTCTTTGATTTACTCTGGCACAGACTTAACATCTTGATGGGATGCTTTTGCTGATTTTAGACAAACCTGGGAAATAAATGTCTCTTTTTATTAGTTCTATTAATTTAGTGCTGCCCATATGAGTGTTGTCATGCAGCCTTTTGACTAATTGCATTCCCACTGCTTCAGGTAGATGTGTCCTGCCTGCCACTGGGCAGGATTAACCAGCATTCTGGGGAAATTTTAGCTCCTAGACCTTCCCCCTGCTTGACGTCTTCTGGGGAGTAGCATAGTACAAGGAGTTCTTGGCTAGGGACTGTCGGGAACATTTGGACAGGGGTGAGTGGTAGGAAGGAGGCAGCTCAAGTGACTTCGTCTGCTAGTCGGTTGCCTTCGGCCTACGGGGAGTTTCCCTTCTGGTGTCCCTTGCAGTGAACAATGGTACTCGGTCATGAACCAAATGGCTTCTAATAATGCTAGAACTTTTGCTCCATTTTTAATGTCTTTTTCTCCAGATGTTAGGAATCCTCACTCTTGGTACAGTGCACCGTGTACATGGGTTGTAGCAAAGGCATAGTGACTGTCCGTGTAAATATTGACAGTTTGGAGTTTTTCCCATCTTAAAGTGTTATTAGTTCAGCCCATTCAGTGGAGGTGCCATGGCTTAAAGATTGAGCCCAATTAGTTTTGGGTGGCTCTACTTTAGCTGCTCCTGCATAATGGATTCCATCCTTAAAAAACTGCTGCCATCTATGTAGAGATTATGGGAAGCCTCTGGTAAAGGCACATCAGTGAGGTCTGGCTTAGCCCCAATCAGAGTTTCCAGCAAGTGTAAGTAGTCATGGGCCACTAGGGGGTCACTAGAGTCAGGGAACAGGGTGGCTGGATTTAATGCCTCCATTTTTGAGAATACCACAGAGGGTGGGTTCAACAATAACACTTGATATTGTGTGTTTCTGGCATTAGATATCCAGCAGTCCAGGGGACTGTGGAGGAGGGCTTCTACTGAACGTGGGGCTGTTACCCCCAGATTTTTGCCAAAGGTTAACTTATAGGCTTCCTTAACTAAAAGGGCAGTGACCACTTTGGCTCTTAGGCAGTTGGGGCATCTGTCAGCTACATAGTCCATTTTTTTTGAAAGGTACGCTACTGGTCGGTGCCAATGCTCAATGGACTGGGTTAAGACTCCTTTGCCAACCCCGTGACTTTCATTAGTAAATAGGTGAAAGGGTTTGGACAAGTCAGGTAACCCGAGGGTGGGGACACTCACCAGAACTGTCTTCAGGCATGTAAAAGCTTCCTGCTGCTTTTTGGTCCACAACAAGTCACTTCTCTTGCCTGCCATGGCACTGTAAAGAAGCTTAGCAATTTCTGCAAATCTTGGGATCCACAGTCTGCAATATCCCACCATTCCAAGAAATTCACGTACCTGTCATTTCAAGGTTGGCTCAGGGATGCCCAATACAGATTGTATACTGATGTGTGAAAGTGGCCGCTCCCCTTTTTCTAAGATATATCCAAGATACATTATGGAGTGTGAGCAGAGCTGAGCCTTTTTGGTGGATACATGATATCCAATTTTTGCTAAGGCTTTGAGTAGGCTGAGAGTTGCCACTTTGCAAGAGTCTGAGACCGGTGCAGCTAGAAGGAGGTCATCTACATACTGAAGTAGGGTAACACCTGGATGCTGCTCTCTGAAGGGGAAAATCTTGCCCCAGAGCCTCTCCAAACAAGGTGGAGGAGTTTTAAATCCTTGGGGAAGCCTGGTCCATGTCAGCTGCCCACATCCCCAGGACGAGGGCCTTCAAAGGCAAAAATGGCCTGGTTAACTGGTACCCAAGGTATAGAAAAGAATGTGTCTTTTAAATCCAGGACAGAGTAGGTAGTATGTTCCAGAGGGAGCTGGCTTAGAAGCATGTTTGTGTTATGGATGGCAGGGTGTGTTGTTTCAACACTCTTATTTACTTCTCTAAGATCCTGTACCAGCTGATAGTCTGTGCTCCCCAGCTTTTGCACAGGAAGTAAGGGGGTGTTCCATGGGGACTGGCAAGAAACAAGAATACCTGCATTGAGTAGATGGTTGATGTGTTTTTCAATTCCAGTCCTGGCTTTGTGGCTGATTGCATACTGCCTTACCTGGATGTGGAGAGATATGCTGAGTACTTTCACCACCACAGGGGCCTGATGCTGAGCCAGCCCGGGGGGGGGGGGTTGTCTCGGCTAAGACTCCCAGAACCAGGTGATGGAATACTTGCAGCAACCAATTAGCTGCTGGTGGTGTCTTGAGGCCTATTAGGGGATATTCAGAGATAGGGCAGGTTACTAGGGGGGACTGTGGCTGAATGCCAAACTTTAGTTTCATCTCACCATCCTGGAAGGAGATGGTGGCTTTCAATTTTTGTAGCAAGTCTCATCCCAGCAGGGGGTAGGGACAGTCGGGCATAATGAGGAAAGAGTGGGTGACAGTCCCAGATCCAAGATTAATGGTCCAGGTGATGGTCCAGGGATGAGTGTATCTGCCCAGTGGCCCCTTGAACCAGAGTATGTTCAGCTTTAAAAGGACCAGGGTCTGATTTTAGGGCAGAGTATGTAGCCCCTATATCAACCAGGAAGTTAACAGGGCTGTGCCCGACTGTTAGTTTCAACATGGGATCCCAGGGGCCTGACGACCCCTGGCACCATCAGTCTAGCAACTGCAGGGCTGGGCTGGGGTCTACCCAGCATAGGGGGCATTCATTTTTCCAGTTTCCCTTTATTTTGCAGTAAGTGCACTGGTCTACCTTGCCTTGGCTTTCTCTGGCTCCCAGAGAATCCATAGGAGGAAGAGGCCCTAGTGCACTCTGTCACCATTGTTCTCAGAAGGACCTTTGCCACCTTCTTGGTTTTTAGAGTATTATCATACTTCCTATTGTTATACACTTTCTGTGTCCCCTCCATCAGTTCAGATAATAGCTCCCCTTCCAACCCCTCCAGCCTTTGCAATTTCTTTTGTATATCAGGAGCAGACTGTGATACAAATGCTATATTTATAGCCCTATGATTTTCAGGTGCCTCAGGGTTTATATGGGTGTAATTTCTATAGGCCTCCATTAGACACTCTAAAAAGGCAGAGGGTGACTCAGTAGGGCCTTGGGTGGTTTCACTCACCTTAGAAAGATTCATTGGCTTTCTGGCAGCAGCTCGAAGTCCACGTAGGAGAGTGTGGTGAAACCATTCAAGAGTCTCCTTACCTTGATCCTGATTGTAATTCCAGTCTGATCTGGTAGAGGGGAACACAGTTTCTATTTGGGTAGTGTCAGTAATGGGTTGGCCGTATAGACCCATGATTGTTTTTACAGCCTCCCTCTGGATACAATCTCTCTCCGTGGTGAGTAGGTCCTGTAACAGTTGCTGGCAGGTTTCCCAGGTGGGATTATGGGTGAAAAAGTTAGTTTCTAGGAGAGAATTAAGCCGTGAGGTTTTTCTGAGAACAGAGGATTTTGATTTTTCTAGTTATACAGGTCTGTAGACTGAGTCAGGCCAGTTATGGGGATGTGCAGAAGGCTGATACTGCCTGCCCCTTCACATATTGGTGGCGCTGGTTAGAGAGGTATCAGCGGTTGTGGGGAGTGGATTGTATAGGCTTTCTGTAAATGTTTGGTTTACAGGGAGAGGAGGAGGAGTGGATGGGGAGGGGGCAGATGGAGGGGGATGAGAGGTAGATTGGGGGTGGGTATGTAATGGGGTGTTTCATCAGGAGCATCTTGCAAGACTGGAGGACTGGGGTACTTAAACGAGCTTACAATGGAAGTAGGGGCTCTAGCTGGGTCAGGCACCTTTGTCCTGCAAGACAAGCTTTTAGTTTCTTGGGAGTATCTGTAAGAAGATCTGTCCATACATCATTGTAAGGAATCTGGTTTTGGGTGACCAGGTTTGCCATAGATGACCCTCCAGACATTGTAGACTGTTGGGAGATCTGTCATTCTTTCAGATGATAAGCCCACACCAAAGGTGGGCCACTCCAATTCGCAGAGGGTTTGGAGGGTCCCCAGGTTGAACTTGGCTCCATATGCAGTCCCTGCCTTCTTGAATTCCTTTAAGTTCTTTAGAAAACAGGCAAGGGGTGTGGTAGGACAAGAGGAAGATTGACCCATAGTAACAATCTAAAGGAGCTCAGAACAGAAACTGGGCACAAATGTTACAGACAGACAGCCTGCTACATACACAGACACATGAACCTTGAGCTATTCTGAGGCCCTGGGTGACATCTCACCCAGTGTTCCGGCCACGAGAGTAGAGGCATGTCTGGAAGCCCAACGGCCTCCCCTGGATCCAGACTTACCAAAACACAACAGAACTGGTGGTTCTTCAGGTCAAAATAATAATCTCCCATGGAGTTTCTGGCCAGACTGAGGACCTACCAGGGCTGAGGAATGTTCCTCAGATGCCTTCCCCCTGAAGGCCCCAGTGTGGCTGGCTCTGGTCTATCTCACTGGGGCCTCCAGAATGAAGTGGAACACTTCATATAAATAACAACTCCCAGGAGAAAAATTTAATGGAACCTTTATTAACAGCCAGGGCATGCTCTTTAGTAAGAGTTGCACCTAAAATCTGGAGGCTGCAGCCTTTATAGACTTTCTTCCCATGCATGACAAACTTTCCTGCATGTGCCAAGAGACAGTATTGGTAGGTTTAAATATATACATTTCTATATATGATTCTTAGCAAAGTAAGCAAGCAGAGTTACAGAAGTGGATATTTGCCATTTGCATCTCAGCATAGGGGAGGATGTGAATGATATTTTCCCAGCACGAGTGGTGCCATTCCCCCATTAGGCCCGCCAATCCCCCATTAGGTCTGGAAGGGTGTCTGGGTTTTCAACGCCCACACATATTTTATAAGCTTGGCGTTCATGCTGGGGAGAATTGGTGTGGTCTTGTTTCCTTTCCAACTGTTCCTGAGAATGGTTCCAAGAAGAACTCAATATACTGTGCTTTCTCCCCCAAATCTTATCTCCAAAATCACATGTGTAACTCAGAGAGGTGTGCCATTATTCCCTTTCCCAGAGCCAGAGCACACAGATTTTGCCTGGTGGATGGGGAGCAGGAAGCAGGGTGTACAAATGAAAGCCCCTAATTTCTTCTCCAAAGAACTGATTACACTTATGACAGAATGGAGAAATTCAACCCTAAAGGTGCGCTCAAAAGCAGTGGGGATCTTAGAGGGCCGGATATTAAATTCATCTCAATCCTTCAGAAAGAAGTGAAATAAATACTTTTAAAGATGTGTAAAAACCCATAAAGTGTGCTAGCACCAACTCACTTTAAAAGAAATATAAAAGAATATTCTTCAGGTTAAAGAAAATAATCTCAGAAATTTCAAAGTTCAGGATGGATGGAAGAACAATATCTGTTCATTAAGTTCATATATCTAAATGACTATTGAATGGATAAAGTAATAATGATATCCGTGGCCTAGCATATCAATGAGGTGTTAAAATACACTGATAATAATATATAGCATAAGATGGGTAAATGGATATATAGCAGATGGATATCGTTATGAATTCCAAAAATAGATATTGGATTATGCTTGTAAATGGTCTGTTAATCTGGGCATGATTAAGTTATGATAAGGGTGTTTAAAGGGCCACAGTTGGTAAGGTGTTGAGCCCTGCCCCTTGGTGTGTGGGGTCTCAAACAAAAAAAGACATGGTAAAGGACAGAGCTGGAGTAGTTTTTGATGTTGGGGTTCTGGTGAACAAGGATAGAAGGCCACAGGGAAAAGATTGAAGCTGTTCAACTGAAAGTTCAAGCTGGCATTGTAGAGAGAGAGGGAAACCTTAGAGAGCCTCATAGTCTACAGATGACCTTGTGGGGGAAAGAGAAGGGCTGAGCCCAGAGAGAAAAACAGCCTTGGGAAGAGAAGAACCCAAGAAGGCTGAACCCTGGCTAATGTCTGCAGCTGTATTGCTCCAAGATGGGGTAACAGACTTTGGTGAAGGAAGAAATTATGCTTTATGGCCTGGTACCTGTAAGCTTCTACCCCAAATAAATGAGTTTTATAAAGACCAACAGATTTATGGTATTTTGCATCAGCACCCTTTGGATGACTATTATGGGATATAAAATGTTTTAAAATGTATTATTTGTCAAGTCAATAAAATGTAATATGTGGAGATTTGGAAAGGCAAGCAAAAGTGTTATAACTTCCCTGGTAAACTTTAAAAAATATTAAATAGTACATCCCATCCAAATTAATAGAAGAAAAAAATTGAACAAAAATAATCAGTCAAAATGAAGCATTCAGGATTTCCTGGGTTGCAATTTTGGCCTTTGTTCTGGAGCCAACTCACTCGTGCATCTTTGGAAGCTGCACCTTTTTTGTCCAGAAGCATGAAGTTTCCAGGGTTGATTATTGGGGTATTGTTTTGTCCCCATGATAAATCAAGTGCTCTATCACTTTCCCATTTCCTAGTTATGAAGTCACCAAACTGGATGTTATGCTCATTTGAAGCAAGAAGAGCAATGAATGATAAAAAAATAAATAAAAAGGAAATATTGTTGCACTTCCCAAACTGGATGCTTAGATGATTGATATTGTATCATCCTCTTTTCTAATGAATGCATTCAATGCTATAAATTTCCCTCTTTTTACTGCACCCCACAAACTATGAAGAAGCATAGGACTTTAAGAAGCAGAAAGAACCATGTAACAAAAGGCTTGTGAGTGAAGCTATATCCACTTCCACATCAGTACAGACTTAAGATGAAGGCAGAGAATGTAAGAAAATTGGGAAAGTATGTTCTCTGACTGCAGCACAGTTTCCTCAAAATAACACTTCTATGAATGTAACTTCACTTTGAAGGAATTTGCATCATGCTTACTTAAGCATGAGGGAATCTATGTAAGGAAAAACAAATGAAGACAATGAGTTTTGCCAGGTTGCCCCACATCGTAGTCCTCCCCTTTAAGTGTAAGGAGTATGAAGTTTTCTATGAAATTCAACCTCATGAGATACATGAGAATTAATCCTTCAGAGAAACCATTTGGTTTTCATGAATTTGGGAAAGACTGTCACATGAAAGAAAGATGCAGAATTAAAATCCTGTGTATTTAAGGAATACTGGAAATCCTTCAGCTGGGCATTAAATTTCATTGAGCATGATATATTCACACATTAGTTAGTATTGTAATGAACATGGGAATTGCTTCCATATGAAACAAAACCTCATGGAATATGAAAAAACTCAAACTAGAGAGAAACCTTATGAGTGTCCTGAATGTAGTCTTTTCTTTACAGTCATGGTTTACTCCTCATTTTAAAAACCATACAGGTGAAGAAGCATAGAAATGTAATACATGTAGGAAAGTTTTCAACCTGATAGAAAACCTCTTTATTTATCAGAAAATTCTTACTGAAGAGAAATCATATATATGTGGGAAAGCTTTAATACAAGTGTCAAATCTCAGATACAAGAGATTTCCTACTGCAAAGAAACCCTGTGCATGAAAGGCATGTGAAAAAGCCTTTAGGTACAAATTATAACTCACAGAATATGAAAAAATTCATAGTGGATAAAAACAAAATGAATGTAAAGAATGCAGAAAAGCCTTCAACCAAAAGCAATTGTTCCTTACACATCAGAGTATTCAACCTGGAGAAAAACCTTATATATACAATGAATGTGGAATAGCCTTCAACCAGAAGGAAAATTTCATTAACCATCTGAGAATACATACTGCAGGGAAACCCTATGACTGTGATGGATGTGGGAAAGCTTTCATTCAGAAATCAAGCCTCTTTACACACCAGAGAAGCCAAACTAGAGAGAAACCACATATATGTAAGGAATATAGGAAAGCCTTCTTTAGTAAATCAAATCTCACTGACTCTGAGAAAATTCATAGTGGAGGGGAGTGCTATATATGTAAGGAATGTGGAATAGCCTTCAGCCAGAAGTAGTATCTCCTTAAACATTACAACATTCATACTTGAGAGAAATCCTGTGAATGTAATGAATGTGAATCTCCAAAGAATCACACCCTGCAGTCTGTGGAACTGGTTGCCAAACTTTTAAGGAAGTGCCTGTGACTGCAATTCAGGATGTCTTTCTCCTCTTGGAAAAGTGCACTTGCAGTTTGTTCTGAGATCTGTTCCTCCCACACCTTCTTCCACACTCATCTGTGTTCAATTTTTTACCACTAATTTATGGATCAGAATTCGGGATTTCTCTTAGTTTATGTAAAGATGGGCTTTTCATTTATTTCAAATTATCCTGTTTGTTTTCATTGTTTTTTCAATCCATTACATTTTGTGTAAGCATTTAAAAAATTATCATTTTAAAATTAATGCTGCCCATTTTTGCAGCATTTTCTCATAAGACATCTGATCCATTTATATTTTTAAGTTGCTTCACCTGAGTCTGATGTGGATTCATGTTTAAAAGCCACTGAACTACAGTGTCCTGCTTTCTACTTCACTCTAATTTTCCTTATAATTTTAAATCAGAAATGATCCTTTCATAATTAGACAATATACTTCTATTCTCAAGTATTTTATGAAATTAGAAATTTATTCATATTCTTAAGCTGTACTCCAGTATTTTTCTCATGTGTGACAGGATGTGGGATGGATGAAACTAGAGAATGCATATATTTACAAACAGAAATATGTACCCCAAACAATCTGCCAATGCATAAAATTCTGAGGAGGGAGGAATCATTGTTTAGGTTAGGGAAGGAAATTGGCTGTTTGCCATAACAGACATAAATTATTTTTGTACTCTTTGCACTGATAATTTCGTTATAATTAAAAAGAAATCATGAAAATAGTACAAAATGAAATCATACAAAGTGGTTGATATGAATATATTGATTTCTATCTGCAACATAACTTGGGGGAACTTCCCCTCACACTTTGCAAATACAGTTGCCCATAAAGGAAAAATGCTCACTCCACTCAGCCCCCTCCCCAGCTCCCTGGGCATTGGAGGCCTCCCACAGCAAGAGTGAGCATGGAGAATGAGGAGCATGTACGTGACCATGTGCAGGTGACCCTGCTCTCTTCACTTGTCTTGTTAGAGGGCTGTTAGCACCACAGAAGGAGACAGACTTCCTTCTGCTTACTCTCCATTGAAGACCTGCTAGAGTGACTCACATCCCTATCTAAGGCTTTGAGTGGTGAGCAGGGCTTACCCCTGTCCTCCTTGGCACGTCTGAACATATGATGATGGTTTTCATTGGTGCTCTGAAAGTTTCCTTCCCAAAGAGGACATTCCATCTCTGGCTTGGGGGAATTGCAGTGAGCACACACTACATTCCAGCTCCTTCAGTTGTTCATCAGCTTCTTCTGATCCAAACCATACATCCTCTTCTGGGTTTGAAGATGTCTGCATCATTTTCAATACTGTTAAAAGTGTGTTGAACATTTAATATTTAATTAGTCTGAGAAATATCTGGCATCTGTACCCTCTGAGGTTTGCTGCAAACATTGCTCTATCTCACAACCTAACTTCTATTCTTGTCAGCCCTACGTCCCAGGACATTCTGGGATTCCCGGATGATTTATTAGGGTCACTGGCCTAATGTTGCTCATTCTGCTGATATAATATATAATATTCAATGTTGTAATGTGAATTTTGACATTTCCTTCCTGACATCAACAGGTTTCATCTTAGCATTGCTTTTTCATTAGCTACCCAAAGTTGGAGAAGGTGAATGTAGAAACAGAGGTTGGAGAGCTGAGTCTGTGCCTGAGTTCCAGGAGGGGTACAGTAAGAGCAGCTTCCTCAGAGGGTCCAAGCTGGGGGTCAAGGGAGGCAGGAAAGAGCAAAAGGAGCAGGAGCAGGAAGTCTCCTCTGTGACCTGATGACTCTGCTGCACCACACCCATTTTCCCATGCTTTTATTTGCTCCTGCCCACCTGGCCAACCACTGCCTGAGGCAGGTACATCATACTGGGGCAGCTGTGACTTTATACTAGTCCCCAAACCATGTGACTCCCTTATCTGACTCCCTGTCTAGCAGTACTTGCTGGTCAAGTGACCTTCCCCCACCATCTTACCAGTACTCATTCCCACCTAGTCTGGAGACACATGCAGTTTGCAGGTGAATTCACTGGGCAGCATCGCACTGCCAATTGGGAACATAACAGCTCTCCAACCCTGTGTCCCTAACTATTTGAGTTTTTCAAGCACTTTCAATGAAAAATACCAGAAAAGGTTTGGGTGTTATTGGAATTTATGAGGGTTAAAGCTTACAGTTCTTAGGCTGTGAAAATGTACAAATCAAGGCATCATCAAAAATTAATAATGGTCAGCTGCTGCTGGAATCCTGCCAAGGTAAAATATTTGGACTGCCTATCTCTCTCTGCCTTCTCCTCTAAACTTACTTTCTCCCTGTGCTCAGCAGTGGGCCATCAGACACAATTGCTCACACATAACCCTTCTCCTCTGCCTTTTATGTCGTTAGCTTCAGGCTGCACAATGACTCCAGCCTCTGGACTCTCCCTCAGCCCCTCAAGGTTTGTGTGTCTCTCCACAGCTGTAGGAGATCTTGGATTCCTCTCCCACATGACAGGGTAAACATGGCAGAACTCTTTCTGTGTGTGTTCCATGTATGTAGGATTTCAGCACAATGATTGGGATCCATCCTGGTGCCTGAAATCTAATCAGAGGCCCATAACTACACTAAATCAATCTAACAAAAGGTGACCTAATTAAAAGGTTCCTTATCTGAATCTAACCAAGATGTCCTGCATACAAACATTTACACAGAGAGCAAAGGGTTAGTAAGAAGATACTTTTCTGGGGCTTACACAAGACTCAAATGAGGGCATTAACCCAGGGCAAAGGGATCAGGAGGGGTCTCCTAAGTCCAAGAGAAATGGAAACTCATGAAGCAGTGTTTGTACTTTGGGTGTGGCCATCATTGAACAAAATGAGGGGCTAACCACCATTGCACTGGTCCCTAGAATGGTCCCAAGAAGAACTCAATATACTGTGCTTTCACCACCAAATCTTAGCTCCAAAATCAGGTGTGTAACTCAGAGAGGTGTGCCATTATTTCCATCCCCAGAGCCAGAGTGCACAGATTTTGCCTGGAGAGTGGCGTGGGCAGGAATCAAGCTGTATAACTGAAAGCCCCTAATTTCTTCTCCATAGAACTGATAACATTTACAACAAAATGGAGAAATTCAAACCTAAGTGTGCTCTCAAAAGCAGTGGAGATGGTAGAGGGCCTGAGATTTTATTCATCTCATCCTTCAGGAATGAATGAAATAAATCCTTTTACCGATGAGTGAAAACTAATAAAGTTTGCTAGCAGCAACTCACTTTAAAAGAAAGGTGAAAGAAATAATCTCAGAAGGCTTAAGATTCAGGATGGATTAAAGGACAATATCTGTTAATTTAATTCATATATCTAAATGACAACTGAATGGATAAATTGATATCTGTGGCCTAGGACATCAATAAAGTGTTAAAATACACCATAAAATAATATATGGCATAAGACGGCTAAATGGATATGTAGCAGTTGGATATCGTTATGAATTCCAGAAATAGATATTGGATTGTGCTTGTAAACTGGTCTGTTAATCTGCACATGATTGAGTTATATTAAAGTCATTGACTGGTCTACAGTCAATAGGGCATAGTTCCCCACACCTTGGTGTGTGGGGTTTCAAACAGTGTTAAAAATGTGTTAAAAATTTAATATTTAATTAGTCTGAGAAATATCTGGCATCTGCACCCTCTGAGGTTTTCTGCAAACATTGCACTCTCTCACAACCTCACTTCTATTCTTGTAAGCCCTAGGTCCCTGGACTTTCTGGGATTCCCATACTATTTATTAGCATCACTGGCCTAATGTTTCTCATTCTGGTAGTGTTATTGCTGTAGCCAATGCTGTCATGTGAATTTTGACATTTCCTTCCTGACATCAACATGTTTCATCTTGGCATTGCTCTTTCTTTAGCTGCCCCAAGATTGGAGAAAGTGAATGTAGGACTGGACCAGGAGATCTGAGTCTGTATCTGAGACCCAGGTGGGGCAGAGTAAGAGCAGCCTCCTCAGAGGGCCCAGGCTGGAGGCCAAGGGAAAGAGGGAAGGGCAAAAGGAGCAGGAGCAGGGAGACTCCTCTCTGTGCCCTGACATCTCTGCTGCACCAGACCGATGGTCCATTTTTTTTATCTGCCCCTTCCCACGTGGCCAACCCCTGCCTGAGGCAGGTACATCATACTGGGGCATCTGTGACTTCATACTAGTCCCCAACCCTGTGACATCACTGCCTGACTCTATGTCTTGCAGGCCTTCCTGGTCAAAGGCACTACCCCCTCTGTCCTACCTGTACTCATTCCTGCTTAGTCTGGAGATACACACCGTTTACAGGTGAAATCACTGGGCAGCAACATCACACTTCTGTTTGGGAACAGGGCAGCTCTCCAACCCTGGGTCTTCACCTGTTTGAGTTTCCCAGTGATGCCAATGCAAAATACCAGAAATAGGTTGGCTTTTATTGGAATTTATTAAGTTTAAAGCTTACAGTTCTGAGGCTGTAAAAATGTCCAAATTAAATCAACATCTAAAATGCTGTCTTAGCAATGGTCAGCTGCTGCAGGAATCCTGCCAAGTCAAAATGTTGGGCCTACCTGTCTCTCTCTTCCTTCTCAAAACTCACTTTCTCCTAGAGCTCAGTAGTGGGCTATCAGATACAATTGCTCACATCTCTCCCTTCTCCTCTGGCCTGGATGTCTTCAGCTTCAAGATCCTCCATGACTCGACCCTCTGTCCTCTTCCTCAACTTCTCAGGGTTCTGTGTCTCTGCACAGCTGTAGGAGATCCTGGAGCCTTCTCCCACATGGCAGGGTAAACATGGAAGCACTGTTTCTCTGTTTGTTCCATGTATGTAGGACTTCAGCACAATGATTGGGACCCATCCTGGTGCCTGAAAACTAATCAGAGGTCCTTAACTAAACTAAAGCATTCTAACAAATAAGTGGCCTAATTGAAATTTCCCTTATTGAATCTAACCAAATATCCTACATAAAAAAAGGCTTACACACACAGCAACAGGTTAGTAAGAACATATTTCTGTGGCATCCACGCAACACACAAATGATGGCATTAACCCAGGGCACAGGGAGCAGGACGGGTCTCCTAAGTCTGCGAGAAATGGGAACTCAAGAAGCAGTGGCTCTACTTTGGGTGTGGCAGTCGTTGAGCAAAATGAGGTTCTGACAACCATTGCATTGGTCTCAGAAAGGTCCCAAGAAGAACTCAATATACTGTGCTTTTTCAACCAACTCTTAGCTCCAAAATCAGGTGTGTAACTCAGAGAGGTGTGCCATCATTATCATCGCCAGAGCCCACAGATTATGCTGGGGGGGGGGTCAGGAAGCAGGCTGTTAAACTGAAAGCCCCTGATTTCTTCTCTAAATAATTGATTACATTTAAAACAGAATGGAGAAATTCAACCCTAATGGTGCTCTCAAAAGCAGTGGAGATCGAAGAGGGCCTGAGATTTAATTCAGCTCAATCTTTCAAGAAGAAGTGAAATAAATACTTTTAGAGATGAGTAAAAACTAATAAAGTTTGCTAGCAGCAACTCACTTTAAAAGAAATGTACTTGTTTCTTTTTCCTAGTAAGTGTATTTGATTATTTTATGGACTAAATGTTCATGGAGGATTTGGATCACAGAAGGGTTACAATGGGTACTGCGGGGGATTATTGGGG
>JAKSZT010029250.1:654884-738259 GCA_026826555.1 Tolypeutes matacus | reverse complement strand
AGTGGGTTCCGTATAATATTTTAGGTAATCTAAGCACCTCTTAAAATATATGTATATATATATATATAAAATAACATTTTTGTAAGCAAATACACATATATGCATATATATTTATATATCATTTTACAAATGTTTGTATGTATTGTGAGAATTTTGATTTTTACCCATAATAAAAAAAAAAAAAAGAAAAAAAAAATAAAAGAAATGTAAAAGAATATTCTTTGGGCAGAAAAAATATTCTCAGAAGTTTCAGGATTCAGAATGGATTGAAGAACAATATCTGTTAATTAAAATTATATACCCAAATGACTATAGAATCGATAAAGTAATAATGATATCCATGGCATTTGACGTCAATAAAGTGTTCAAATACACCATAAAATAATATATAGCATAAGATGGGTAATTGGATATGTGGCAGTTTGATATCGTTATGAGTTCCAAAAATACTTATGGGATGAGGTCTGTTAATCCGGGCATGATTAAGTTCTGATTAGGACATTGACTGGGCCACAGTCGGTAGGGCATTTGAGCACCGCTCATTGGTGGCTGGGGTCTCAAACATAAAAAGACATCGCAATGGACAGAATTGGAGTAGTTTTTGATGCTGGAGTTCTGATAGCAATGACAGGAGGCTCAGGGGAAAAGAGACAAGCCGTTCATCTGACAGTTCACAGCTGGCCTTGTGGAGACAGGCAAAGCTTAGAGAGCCTCATAGTCTACAGCTGACCTTGAGGAGGAAACAGGAGCTGAGCCCAGGGAGAAATGCAGCCCTGGGAAGAGAGGAACCCAATAAACCTGAACCCTGGCAAATGTCAGCAGTTGTTTTGCTCCAAGACAGTGTAACAGGCTTTGGCTAAGGAAGAAACTTATGCTTTATGACCTGGTAACTGGAAACTTCTACCCCAAATAAATTTGCTTTATAAAGTCCAAGAGATTTCTTGTATTTTGCATCAGCACCCCTTTGGCTGAATAATACAGGATATAAAATGTTTTAAAATACATTATTTGGCAAGTAAATAATAAATAATAAGTGCAGTTTTGGGAAAGCAAGTAAAAGTGTTTTAATTTCCACGGTAAACTTTACAGAAAATTAAATAGTACATCTCATATAAATAAATAGGAGGAAAATTTTTTGAATAAAAATAGTCCAAAACAAAGTGTTCAGGATTTCCTGGGTTGCCATTTTGGCCTTTGTTCTGGGGCCATCTTACTCGTGCATCTTTAGAAGCTGTAACTTTCTTTTCCTTCAGAAGCCTGAAGGTTCCAGGGTTGATTTATGGGTGTTGTTTTGTCCACTTCATTAATCAAGTACTGTATCTCTTCCCCATTTCCTAGTTATGAAGTCACCAAACTGGATGTGATGCTCATTTGAAGCAAGAAGAGCCATAAATAATAGAACAAATAAAAATGAGATTGTTGTACTTCCCAAATTGGACACTTAGATGATTGATATTGGATCTTTCCTCTTTTCTAATGAATGCATTCAATGCTATAAATTTCCCTCTAAACACTGTTTTTGGTGAACCCCACAAACTATGAAGAAGCATAGGACTTTAAGAAGCAGAAAGAACCACATAACAAAAGGCTTTTGAGTGAAGCTATATCCACTTCCACAACAGTACTGACTTAAGATGAAGGAAGAGAATGTAAGAAAGTTGGGAAAATCTTTTCTGTGACCACAAGCATTGTTTCCTCAAAATAACACTTCTATGAATGTAAATTCACTTGGAAGGAATTTGCATCATGCTTCCCTAAGCATGAGGGAATCTATGTAAGGAAAAAGGAATGAAGACAATGAGTTATAGATTGTTTTCATTTAGGTAAGGGCCTCTGATTAGATTTCAGGCACCATTATGGACCCCAATCATTGTACTGAAATCCTACATACATGGAAGATTCAGAGAACAAGTGCTGCCATATTTACCCTGCCATGTGGGAGAGGGCTCCAGGATCTCCTACAGCTGTGGTGAGACACAGAATCCCTGAGAGGCTGAGGAAGAGGCCAGTGGCTGGAATCATGGAGCAGCTTGAAGCTGAAGACATCCAGGCCAGAGGAGAAGGGAGAAGTGTGAGCAATTGTGTCTGATGGCTCACTCCTGGCCTCTAGGAGAAAGTGTGTTTGGAGGAGAAGGCAGAGAGAGACAAGCAGGCCAAACATTTTGCTTTGAGAGGAATGCAGCAGCAGCTGACCCTTCTTAAGACAGCATTTTTGATGATGCCTTGATTTGGACATTTTCTCAGCTTCAGAACTGTAAGTTTAACCCTAATAAGTTCCAATAAATGCCAAACTATTTTTGGTATTTTGAATTGGCAGCACTTGGTAAACTCAAATAGTTAGGGACACAGGTTTGGAGAGCTGCACTGTTCCCCAATGGCAGTGTAATGTTGCTGACCTGTAAACTGTGGTTGTCTGCAGACAAGGTAGGAAAGAGTTGTGTTAAGATGGAGGGGGAAGTGCTCTTGGTAAGCAAGGCCTGAAAGAGAAAAGTCAGGCAGGGGAGTCACATGGTTTGGGGACTAGCATAAAGTCACAGATGCCCCAGTATGTTGTACCTGCCTCAGGTGTGTGGGGTGAGATAAAAAGCATGGGACCTGGGGTCTTGTCCACAGAGGAGTCAGGGCACAGAGAGGAGACTACCTGCTCCTGTTCTTTTTACCATTCCCTACTTCCCTCGGCCTCCAGCACTGACCCTCTGAGGAGGCTGCATTACTGTATCCCTCCTGGTTCTCAGGCACAGACTCCTGTTTCCTATTTCCAGTTCTACATTCACCTTCTGCAATCTTGGGGCACCTAAAGAAAGATCAATGCCAAGATGAAACCTGTTGGTGACAGGAAGAAAATATCAAAATTCACATTACAGCATTGCCTAAGCAGTAACATCAACACAATGAGCATCATTAGGACAGTTACCCTAATGAATAGTACAGAAATCCCAGAAAGTTCTGGGACCTAGGGCTGAAAATAATAGAATTGAGGTTATGAGAGAGTGCAATGTTTGCAGAAAACCTCTCAGGGTGCCGATGCCAGATATTTCTCAGACTAATTAAATATTTAATTTTCAACATATTTTAACAATGGTGGAATGATGCAGACTTTTTCAATCCCACAAGAGAATGGAGGGTTTGGATGGGAAGAAGCTGATGAACAACTTAAGAGGCTGGAATGTAACACATGTTCACTGCAGTTCCCACAATCCAGAGAGGGAATGTCCTTTTTTGGAACCAAACTCTCAGAACCCCCATGAAAACCAACATCTTAGGTTCTGGATCTGCAAATGAGGACAGGGATAAAGCCCTGCTCAGCACTCACAGCCTCAGTGAGTGATGTGAGTCACTCTGGCCGGTCTTCACTGGGGAGTAAGCAGCAGGAAGTCTGTCTTCTCCTGTGGTGATAACCAGACACGTATAGAGAGCAGTGTGGCCTTCACACAGTTGCATCCATTCTCCTCGTGTTCTGTGCTAACTCTTGCTGAGGTTGGCCTCCACCCATCCAGGCAGCATGGGAGGGTGACCAGGAGAGAGAGCAGTTTTCCTTTATGGGAGGATGTATTTGCAAATTGTGAGGGGAATGACATCCAAGTAAGGTTGCAGATACAAATCAATATCTTCAATTCAACCAATTTGTATTATTTCATTGCATACTATATTCATAATTTCTTTTAAATTATAACAAAAATATCCATGCAAACAGTATAAACATAATTTATGTCTGTTATGGCAAACAGTAAAATTCCTTCTCTAGCCTCAACCCCCATTCCTCCTTCCTCAGAATTATCTGCACTGGCAGATTTTTTCAGTACACATTTCTGTTTGCAAATACATGCATTTTCTAGTTTCATCCATCCCACACTCTATCACATATGAAAAAAAAATTGGAGTACAACTTAAAAATATAAATAAATTTTCTAGCTTCTAAAAATACTTGAGTTTAGAAGTCTATCATCTTATGAAAGGACCATTTCTGATCTAAAATAATAAGGAAAATCGGAGTTAATTAGAAAGCAGGCAACTGTAGTCCATGGCTGTTAAACTTGAATCCACATCAGAATCAGGTTAAGAAACTGAAAAAATATAAATCGTTGGGGTGCCTTATAAGAAAATGCTACAGGAGAGAGGCAAGTTGGCATCGGTTTAGGAGAATACTCACTGACTAGCTCTCTGGGAATGAATGGCCGATCGTGGGTGATGTCCTGCCCAAGGTTCTGTGATGTGAGTGCACAGAGTGAGAAGCTTGGGTTACTTAGCAGTGTCCAAATTGATGGTGTGGAGAGATCAGTGAAGATTCTTGATATTTATGCCTGCCTGTGGTGGTTAACACAGAGGGCTGAGCTCCACCACATGACATTGGCTGGTTTGAACCATGAATCCTGCACCCATGACTCATGCTTCCGGTTTGAGTCAGCATACTCTGAGGGAGGGAGGGCTCTGACAGAAGGTGCAGAGGGATTTAACTTCTGTGGATTTGGATGCCTGGACCACCTCATAGCTTTCGGGATCAGATAAGCTGAATTGAAACAGCACCAGGCTGAGGGTAGAGGGGAATCTGCTGAGGAAACCTGATTTACCCAGCAGCCTGCTGACAGTTCTACATTCACCTTCTCAAATCTTGGGGCACTCTGGTCCCAGAGGGGGCGGAGTCTACAAATTTTATAATTCTGCCCTGACAAGCATCATAGTTTCAATCCCCTGGGGAGGCAAGGAAGTGGGAAGGGCTTGATTAGTTTCCACGAGGCTAGTTTGGGTCCCCTTGGTGAAGGGGGTGATCTAGGAGTGGATATTTTTGGGTCCATTATATCACCAAAAAAAAAAAAAAAAAAGAAAAAGAAAAAGAAAATCACATTAGAAAATGAATCCCTCTTCTTAATTTAGTTTAATACTGAAATTCTGCCTCAAAACCTGCAGAGAGAACCTGGAAGGGCAATCAATAAACACAAGCAGGCTGACAGGATCCGCAAGGAACCCTAGAAGGAACACTTCCTCCTTAGCATTGTTTCAGTGCTTGCTGGTGTGGTTGTTTGGTTTTTCTCTTTTTATTTGTTGTCTCTTGCTTTTCTTTCCTCTTTCCTTCCCCCTTTATGTTTTCCATCATTTTTTAAAAATTAGGTGCTGCTAGCTTACCTCTCCTTTGCTGTTCTTCTTCTTCACTGATTTCCCTTTCTCTGTCTATATTGATATTGTATCCCAAGCTATCTCTTACCCTTCCTTCATCTATCTGCCTTCTGCATTCTGTTGTGGTTCTTAGACATCATGCTTTTTCATTGGCCCACAACTTAAGGGTGCCAATTTCTATTCTATCTATTTTGTTTACTTCTTATTTTATTAATATTGGCTTTTCCATTTTAGCCCTTATTGATATCAATGTAATTCACCTCATAAACAAACAGTAAGAAAAAAAAAACACATGTTAATCTCTATAGATGTAAAAAAAGCATTAGACAAAATAGAGAATTCTTTCTTGATAAAAACCCTTCAACAGATAGGAATAGAAGGAAATTTTCTAAATATGATAAAGGGTATATATGAAAAACCCAAAACTAACCCATCTTCAATAGTGAAATCCTAAAAGCCATCCCTCTGAGATCGGGAACAAGACAAGGATGCCCATTCTCAAAACTCTTATTTAACATTGTCTTAGAAGTACTTACTCGTGTACTGATTCAAGAAAAGTATATAAAAGGCATCCAGATTGGAAAGGAAGAAGTAAAAATTTCATTATTTGGAGATGACATGATCCTATACATAGAAAGCCCAGAGAAAGGTACAACAAAGCTTATGGAACTTATAAAGGAGTTCAGTAATGTTGCAGGCTATGAGATCAATGCTCAAAAATCAATAGCAATTCTGTACACCAATAATGAGCAATTGGAGGAAGAAATCAAGAAAAAATGCCATTTACAATACTAATTAAAGAATCAAATACCTAGGAATAAATTTAACTAAAGATGTAAAGGACTTATATACAGAAAACGACACAACACTGTTAAAGGAAATCAAAGAAGACTTCAATAAATGGAAAAATATTCCCTGTTCATGGATAGGAAGACTAAACATCATCAAGATGTCTATCCTACCCAAACTACTCTACACATTTAATGCAATCCCAATAAAATCAACACTATATTTTTTAAGGAACAGGAAAAACTACCACAAAATATATTTGGAAAGGTAAGAAGCCCCAAATTGTCAAAGACATATTGAAAAAGAAAAAATGAAGTTGGAGGTACCACATTACCAGACTTTAAAACATATTACAAAGCTACAGTGAACAAAACCGCATGGTATTGACACAAGGATAGACCTACTGACCAATGGAATTGAATTGAGAGCTCTGATATAGATCCTCGCATATAGTCATCTGATATTCAACAAGACTACCAACCCCATTCAGTTGGGAGAGAATGGCCTCTTTAACAAGTGGTGCTTGGAGAACTGGATATCCATATGCAAAGAATGAGAGAAGAATACCATCTCACACCTTATACAGAAACCAACTCAAGATCGATCAAAGATCTAAATATAAGAGGCAAAACCATAGAAACCTTGCAAGATAATGTAGGAAAGAAACTACAGAACCTTGTAATAGGAAATGATTTCATGGACTTCACAGCCAAAGCATGAGCAGCAAGAGAAAAAATAGATAAATGGGATTTCTTCAAAATTAAAAACTTCTGCCCATCAAAGGATGTTATTAAGAAAATAAAAAGGCAGCCTACAAAATGGGAGAATATATTTGGCAATCATATAACTGATAAGAGCCTAATATCCTGCATATATAAAGAAATCCTACACCTTGAAAGTTAAAAGACAAACAATCCAGTTAAAAAATGGGCAAGTGACATAAAAAGACACTTCTCCAAGGAAAAAATACCATTTGCTAAAATGCACATGGAAAAATGCTCGACACCGCATTTCATCAGGGAAATGCAAATCAAAACTACAATGAGATACCATTTATACCCATCAGAATGGCAGCTATAAAACAGAGAGCAGACTCTAATTGTTGGAGAGGATATGGAGCAATAGGAACCCTCATCCACTGCTGGTGGGATGGTGGAATGGTCCAGCCACTGTGGAGGACAGTTTGGCAGTTCCTCAGAAAATTAACAGTAGATCTTCCTTATGATCCAGCATTCCACTGCTGGGTAAATATCCAGAAGAACTGAAAGCAAAGGCACGAACAGATATATGTACAGCAATTTTCACAGTGGTACTGTTCACCATTGCCAAAAGCTGGAATCAGCCCTGGTGCCCTACAATTGATGAATGGATAAGCAAAACATGGTACATACATTCGATGGAATATTACTCAACTGTAAGAAGGAATAAAGTGCTAAGACATGGAATAACATGGATGAACCTTGAAGACATTATATCGAGTGAAGAAAGCCAGGCATTGAAGGATGAACAGTATATGACCTCAGTGATTTGAACTGAGGAAAGTGAGCAGTCTCTGAGAACCATTGTCTAAAAGATAGGTTAACAAGGGAGAGAAAGAGAAGAGTAGGCTGTGAGCCATCACCCATATGGACTTAATCTATGGTAAAGGGATAGAATGTAGATGCATATTGAAGGATAGGAGAGATGAGTAGTGATATTACTGGGTTTGGTGGTACAGGTTTCACAGGTATTAGATTAGGATGGGCAGGTTGGAATAATCAGGGCATGTAACTATGAATCTTGTCATTCCATGAGTTAAGACAGGGGAGTGTTATATGCCCCAGGGGGATGGGGAGGAAGGAAAAGTTAAGATCTAATGGGGTATTTAGTGGTCATGGGAAAGGTTTTCATTACCTTACAGTAATGGACACAGGACATGGTAAATATCATCAAAAATTATTAAAATATATCGTCTAAAATGTAAACTGTACTGTAAAGCATTGACAATGTTTAGTTGCTATATTTTACAATCTGTATAACAGTTATAACAATGCTAAAATCCATTTTTAAAAAAGGTTTTATTATGGGGTGGGGAAGGGGGAGGGGTTTGTGTATGTGGGAGGCTCTAGTATTCCGTGTGTGACTTTGCTGTGACCTAAAATTTCTTTGAAAATTAAATGAAAATTTGGGAGGCACTGGGTAATGATAGGGTTAAGGTGTCATGGTACACTAGACATCCCATAATACAGTGATAAAGAAAAAAAAGAATAATTTTTTTAAAAAAGGAATTTTTTTTGTTTTTTTTTCCCATTTTTTTGAATGTCCCAATCCACTAATTTTATTTAATTTTTAGTTTAAATTTTTTTCCTCTGAGTTTCCTTGTATTTATCTGTTGCTTTTAAGCTTATCATTATTATTTCTTTATCCTATTAATTGTATTTTGTTATTATATGAGCTCCATGTTCAAGGAAGGTTTAGATCACAGAAGGGTTACAATGGGGGCTACAGAGGATCATTGGTGGGGGGTGTCTGGGGTGGGGGATTCTTGGGAGTAAGATCATCTGAATAAACATGAAAGATATATGAAATTGTTCAAATGATCAAGGGATAGGGTATGGTCACGGTGGGCACACAATTACTCAATAAATGAGGTAATCTGAATTCCAAGCCTGGAGAGTTTTACCACATTCTCCAAGGGGGCAGCAACAGCCTACTGAGCGCAGGAGCAGTGTCTGGCAAAAGAGGATGGTCCACTGAGGGGTTCTTGTTATTGAAGACTAGCCTTATGAGCCTTTGCTCTTGTAATTGAAACTTAGCCTACTGTTATGGTGTGCCTGAGGGTTGCCACCTGAAAGCCTCCTTGTTGCTCAAATGTGGCCTCTCTAAGCCAAACTTAGCATATGAATGCATTACCTTCCCCTCAATGTGGGACATGTCTCCTGGGGATGAACCACCCTGGCAATGATGGATTAATACCAAGTGGCAACTGACAAAATGATTGGAAAAAGACCTTGAATAAAGGGGATAAAGTTAAAGAGAAATGAGTTCATGTGGCTAAGAGACTTCAAAGAGAGTTGGGAGGTCAACCCAGAGATAACGCTTACGCAAACCTCAGTAGGATCTCATCGAACACCAAAGTGAATATCATCCCACACAGAGGGTCTCCTGAGGGCTCTGAAGACACCCAGGTCCTACATAAGTGGGGATAGCCACAGAGATTGATGCCTTATTAGTGGGCTCTTCTTTGAATTTCTCCTCCTGATAGTGACCAAGTTGGTCTCAAAAAATCCTCCTTGTATATGGTCCATCAGTCCCTTCTATTCAAACCTATATGTGATACTGGAGTTTTTATGTGTACTCCCAGAGACTGGAGCCTCTGGCCTACCTATGTGCCAGGTGTACATGGAAACTCGTTGGAGATGCAACTCCTATGCTACAGCTCAAAGGACTCATCCAAGTCACTTGGCGAGGAGACGATGATGGGCAACATCCATCCCAGGGAATGGAGAGGGCCTGCAGCTGCCGACAGGATAATCCCATCCACTGAATAAATGGGATATAAGCCCTCTCTCAGTTGGAGGTGGAGTGGACATCACCATCCCAGTTGCCACAGGATTGGGGAAGGGCTATGGACTAGAGTGGACTTAATGGTATTCTCTTATAGATATATTGTGATTCATGCAATGGAAGAAATTATAGCAGTGAGGTGGAGCCGGTGGCCACTGGACACTTTTGTGGCAGGGAGGCGAAGGGCAGTTGAAATACAGGGAATTTTTTGGGACTTGGGGGTTTTCCTGAGTGGCATTGCTGTGACTTTACATCAGCATATACCATGCAATACTGTTTGGTAGAGAGTGTGGTCTATGATGTGAACTGTGGTCTATGGTTGGTGGCAAGGCCCCAGGATGTGTATATCCATTGTGGGTGATGTGCCACACTGACGAAGGATGTGTGTGTGGGATGTTGGGTGTGTGGGAGGTGGGGAACATGGGAATCCCTGTAATTTCTTTGTAATATTTAGGTAATCTAAGCACCTTTTAAAATATATATGTATGTAAAGAAATAACATTTATGTAAACTAATGCACATATATGCATATTTATTTATATATAATTTTATAAATATTACTATGTATTGTGAAAATTTTGATTTTTACCCATAATAAAAAAAGAAAAAAAAAAAAAAGAAAACGCTGCAATAATTGGCAACATTATTTTTAAAATGGTAATTTTTAAATGCGTACCCAGAATGTAATGGGTAACCTTTAAGTGCAATGAGTGTGAAGTTTTCTTGGAAATTCAACCTCATGAGATACCTGAGAATTAATCTTTCACAGAACCCATATGGGATTTCATGAATTTGGGAATGCTAGAGTCACATCAAATATACATGCAGGAGTAAAACCCTGTATATGTAAGGAATATTGGAAATCCTTCAGCCAGGCATTAAATCTCATTGAGCATGAAATATTCATACATTAGATAGTATTGTAATGAACATGGGAATGCTTTAATCTGAAACAAATCCTCATGGAATATGAGAAAATTCAAACTAAAGAGAAACCATAAGAGTGTCCTGAATGTAGGCTGCTCTTTACAGTTATTTTTTACTCCACATTTTAAAAACCATACAAGGGAACAAAGATAGAAGTGTCATACATGTGGGAAAGTTTTCAACCTGACAGAAAAGCTCTTTATTCATCAGAAAATTCTTACTGAAGAGAAATCATATATATGTCGGAAAGCTTTAATTCAAATGCCAAATCTCAGATACAAGAGATTTCCTACTGAAAAGGAACCGTATGCATGTAAGGCATGTGAAAAAGCCTTTAGGTACAAATCATACCTCACAGAACATGAAAAAACTCACATTGGAGAGAAACAAAATGAATGTAAAGAATGCAGAAAAGCCTTCATGCAAAAGCAACAGTTCATTAAACATCAGAGAATTCATTCTGGATAAAAACAAACCCTATGTATGCAATGAATGTGGAAAAGACTTCAACAAGTAGGAAAACCTTGTTCACCATCTGAGAATATATACTGAAGAGAAACCCAATGAATGTGATGGAATTGGGACAGCTTTCATACAGAAATCAGGCCTCATTACACAACAGACAAGACAAACTGGGGAGAAACCCTATATATGTAAGGAATGTAGGAAAGCCTTCAGTAGCAAATCAAATCTAACTGACCACGAGAAAATTCATAGTGGAGGGAAACCCTATATATGTAAGGAATTTGGAATAGCCTTCAGCCAGAGAATGTATCTCATTAAACATTACAACATTCATACTGGAGAGAAACCCTGTGAATGTAATGAATGTGAATCTCCAAATAATATCAACCTCCAGTCTGTGCAACATTTTGCCAATCCCTTAAGGAAGTGGCTTTGACTCTGCAATTCAGGATTTCTTTTTCCTTTTTGAAAACAGCACTTGCAGATTTTTCTTTGATCTGCTCCTCCCACATCTTCTTCCACATTCATCTCTGTTCAATTTGTTACCACTAATTTATGCATCAGAACTCGAGATTACTCTCAATTTGTGTAAAAATGGGCTTTCCACTTATTTCAAATTATCCTGGTTGTTTTCACTGGTTCTTCAATACATTACATTCTGGGTAAGCATTTAAAAAATTACCATTTTAAAAATAATGCTGCCCATTATTGTAGCATTTTCTTTCTTTTTTAATTGTGGGTAAAAATCAAATTTTTCACAATACATACTAATATTTGTAAAGTGATATATAAATATATATGCACATATGTCATTTGCTTACATAAATGGCTATATATATATATATATATATATATATATATATATATATATATATAAATTGCTTAGATTACCTAAATATCACACAGAAATTACAGGGATTCCCATGTTCTCCACCTTCATTACCTCCCACTTCATCCCACACAAACATCCTTCATCAGTGTGGCACATCCCCCACAATGGATATACTCATCCTGGGGCCTTGCCACCAAGCATAGATCACAGTTCACATAGTAGACCACACTCTCTCCCATACGTTACTGCATGCTATATGCTGATATAAAATGGCCTACATCTGTCACCAAAACACCACTCAGGACAACCCCCAATTCCTGAAAAAGCCCCTGTATTTCAACTGCCCTTCCCCTCCCTGCCCCAAAAGTGTCCAGCAGCCACCATCTCCACATCACTCTTATAATTTCTTCCATTACTTGAATAACGATATGTCTACCACAGAATACCATTAAGTTCACTGTAGTCCATAGCTCTTCCCCCAATCCTGAGGGGCCTGGGATGGTGATTTCCACTCCTCCTCAAAGTGAGATAGGGCTTATATCCCATGGATACAGTAGATGGGATTATCCTGTCTGCAGTTGCAGGCCCTCTCCATTCCCTGGGATGGCTGTTGCCCATCATCGTCTCCTTGCCAGGTGACTTGGATATGTCCTTTGAGCTGTAGTGTAGGAGTTGCAGCTCCACTGAGAATCCATGCACAGCTGGATATAGGTAGGCCAGAGGCTCCAGTCTCTGGAAGTACACCTGAAAACTCTAGCATCATATATAAGTTTGAATAAAAGGGACTGTTGGACCATGTGCAGGGAGGACTTATTTGAGTCCAACTCTGTCACTCTCAGGAGCACAGATTCCAAAATAGAGCCCACTAATAAGGCATCAATCTCTGGGGCTATCCCCACTTAGGTAGGACCTGGGTGTCTCCAGAGCCCTCAGGAACTCCTCTGTGTGGGGTGATATCCACTTTGGTGTTCTATGAGATCCTACTGAGGTGTGCATAAGCGTTACCTCTGGGATGACCTCCTGACTCTCTTTGAAGTCTCTTAGCCACATGAACCCATTTCTCTTTACCTTTTCCCCATTTATTCAAGGTCTTTTTCAATCACGTTGCCAGTTGGCACTTGGTATTTATCCCTCATTGCCAGGGAGACTCATCCCCAGGAGTCATGTCCTATGTTGGGGGGAAGGTAATGCATTCATATCTGAGTTTGGCTTAGAGAGAGGCCATGTTTGAGCAACAAGGAGCCTTTCAGGTCACAACCCTTAGGCATCCCATAACAGTAGGCTAAGTTTCAATTACAAGAGCAAAGACTCATAAGGCTAGACATCAAGAACAGGAACCCATCAGTGGGACATCCTCTTTTGCCAGACACTGCTCCTGCACTCAGGGGACTGTTGCTGCTCCCTTAGAGAATGTGGCAGAGCTCTCCAGACTGAGCGTTCAGATCCCCTCATTTATTGAGTGATTGTCTACCCACCGTGAACATGCCCCAACCCTGGATCCTTTGAACAGTTTTATATATCTTTCATGTATATTCAGATGAACTTATGTCATCAATCCCCCATCCCAGAAACCCCCCACCAATGATCCTCTGCAGCCCCCACCTTTCTGTGATCTAAATCTTCCTTGAACATGAAGCCCATATAATAACTAAATATAATTAATAGGAAAAAGTAATAAAAATGATGAGCTTAAATGCAAGGGATAAGTACAAGAAAATCAGAAGAAGAAAACACTACACTAAAAATAAAATATAATTAGCAGATTGGACCATTTAAAAAATGGGAAAAAACAAAAAAAAATTCCTTTTTAAAAAAAAGTATTCTTTTTTCCGTTTATCACTGTATTAGCAGATGTCTATTGTAACATATCCCTTCTCCCGCTCATTCCCCAGTGTCTCCCAATTTTCCATTTAATATTCAAAGAAATTTTAGGTCACTGCAATGTCACACATGGAATACTAGAGACTCCCACATACCCAACCTCCCTCCCCCTTCCCCACCCCATATTAAAACCTTTTTTTAATGGATGTTAGCATTGTTATAACTGTTATACAGATAGTAAAATATAGCAACTAAACATTGTCAGTGGTTCACAGTATAGTTTACAATTTAGAAGATACATTTTAATAATTTTTGATGATATTTACCCTGTCCTATGAACATTACTGTAAAGTAATGAAGAAACTTTCCCATGACCACTAAATACCCCATTTGATCTTAACTGATCCTTCCTCCCCATCCCCCTGGAGCATATGACACTCCCCTGTCTTGACTCATGGAATGACAAGATTCATAGTTACATGCCCTGGTTATTCCATCCTGCCTTCCTAATCTAACCACCTGTGAAGCCTGTACCACCAAACCCAGTAATGTCACTACCCATCTGTCCTATCCTTCAAAAATCAAGTATAATTTATTCCTTTACCACAGATTATGTCCATATGGGTGACGACTCACAGCCTACTCTTCTCTTTCTTTCCCTTGTTAACCTATCTTTCAGACAATGGTTCTCAGAGACTGCTCACTTTCCTCAGTTCAAATCACTGAGGTCATATACTGTTCATCTTTCAATGCCTGGCTTGTTTCACTCAACATGTGGTCTTCAAGATTCATCCACGTTATTCTGTGTGTTAGCACTTTATTCCTTCTTACAGCAGAGTAATAATCCATTGTATGTATGTACAACCTTTTGTTTATCCATTCATCTGTTGATGGGCACCAGGGCTGATTCCAACTTTTGGCAATGGTGAACAATGTCATTATGAACATTGGTGTGCATATATCTGTTTGTGTCTTTGCTTTCATTTCTTCTGGGCATATACCCAGCAGTGAAACTGCTGGATCATATGGATAATCTATTGTTAGTTTTCTGAGGAACTGCCAAACTGTCCTCCACAGTGGCTGGACCATTCCACAATCCCACCAGCAGTGGTTGAGGGTTCCTATTCCTCCACATCCTCTCTGACACTTAGAGTCTGCTGTTTTTTAATAGCTGCCATTCTGATGGATGTAAGATGGTATCTCATTGTAGTTTTGATTTACATTTCCCTGATAGCAAGCGATGTCGAGCATATTTTCATGTGCATTTTAGCTCTTTGTATGTCTTCCTTGGATATTGGAAAAGATGCTGAAAGCCAGAGCATAAAGGGTTAAGAATTTTAAAAAGCATGCTTGCAGGCAGAGAAACATTAGTAAATGTCTCCAAGGACAATGCATACTGCAGACATCAGTGGGAGGAGGAACAGTGGAATGAACACCTCACTAAGATATTATTGTCTGAATTGCCAAGAAAGATCATCTGGGAACACAGAACAGGCAGTACTCTCACGTATCAAGCTGAGGAACTAGTGAAGTATGCCCTAATTTTGTTATCAGCTTTGTAGTATAAAAAGCAGCTTCAGCTTAAATAAACTTGCCTGTATTCCACGTGGAGTGATGTCAACTGATCCCAGTCTTTCTTTGGATCATTCTTGGCACTCTCTACCTCAGATGGCCACCAACATGGGGTATGACTTGTCTTTTCTCTGGATCAGTGCCGTGGATACAAGCACAGCTGGGTCCGACGGTCCTTGCATTCTGTTGGTGAGTCGAATAATCTTGATAATGGGTAATCAGTCAACTCGGTTAGAAGAATATTCCCAAGTTGTGAAGACCCTGTTAAAGAATACATGGGTAACTGTGATGACACTAGAATTACTAAAACTCTTTTCTCTTGTACAGAAACATTGTTATTTATAGTCTTTGTATAGTCTTTTTTCTGTTGCTCTTGAACCATTACAGTCAGATGAAAATGAAGATATTAAAATGGATACTGCTATTGCTAACACTGTAGCAGAATAAGCTAATAATTATATTAATGAAAATATATATGAAAAGTTAATGAACATGCAAAAACAAATTAACTCATGTCTAATAAAAAGGAAAAAAAGAAAAAGGGAGTTTATGAAACTTTTCCATTGCTCATTAAGCCGTCAGCTCCAAAAGATGATTTATTGTCTTTTGAATCAGTGTCTACACCTCCTAAGGGATGTACTGATCCATTTTTTACAACATTTGATGACCCTTCAACAGTTTCTGTTTTTGTGCCAGCACCATGCTCTTCAATTATGAAAAGTATACCACAGGGAAGTAGAGAAAAATTCAGAGTTATGCTTTTTTTTTTTTTACTTTTCCAGTAACAATAACACAAATTTCAGTAGATGCTAACAATACCCAAGGGGGTGTCCAATATGAGCATGCTCCTATTCCTTCTAACACTATCAAAGAATTAAAACAAGCATGCACTCAATACGGTATAAATTCTCCTTATACTCATGAATTGGTGCAAGGAATAGCACAAGCAAACAGATTAATACCCTGGGACTGGGATTTGTTAACACAAGCTGTTCTTAATTCAGCAGAAATTTTACAATTAAACTTGATGGGCTGATGAAGCTAATATTGTAGCATGACAAAATCAACAGCAACATCCATCAGTGCCTATTACTGCTGAACAAACTTTAGGAACAGATCAATGGGCTGGGATTCCTCACCAAGCTCAATATGATGATATTGCCATTGCACAAGCGCAATTGTGCTGCCTAGCTCCCTGGTGATGAATCTCCACCCCTGGACAGGCTGTACAATCATTTTCAAAAATTGTTCAAGGAAATACTGAACCCTATGCTAAATTTGTAGCAAGGGTGGCAGATGTAGTCAACAAGACAGTAACTCAATCTGATCTTAAAGAAATGCTTATTTTAATGTTGGCTTTTGATAATGCTAACAGTGAGTGTAAAAATGCTTTATGCCTGATAAAGGCAAATGGAAGAACTTTACAGGATTATATAAAAATTTGTCAAAATCCTTGGCCTAATACCTGTAACATGAACCTTATTTCAGCTGCTCTAAAGGGATGTAGTCCTATGATTACAAATTTAAATTGCTTTAAATGTGGGAAACCAGGTGATATGAAGAAAGATTGCCAAGGTAAAACTAGTGTAAGAGCTCCATTTGGCAGCGATAATAAATCAATACCAAGTCGTGTGTGTATGAAATGCCAAAAACGGTTACACTGTGCCAAGGAATGCCATCCTAAATATCATTAAAATAGTAGTCTAATGAATAAGTCAGGAAACTTCCAAGCGGGCCTTGCTCAAGGCCCTCAGACAAACAATATGAGCACATTTCCCAGCCTTGCTCAAATTTACCTAGTCAGCAACAGAGCATTTCCCTCCAGCCTGTAGCAGAACTTAAGGCAGGTACCTAAAGCAGTACAGCTGTCGATCCTTCCTCAGCTGAAACTAAGTTCATTAGTCCTTCACTGAGTATATCCGAAATTAAGAACAGCAATTAAAAGGTCTAAGGCAGAAATCTGAACTTTGAGCCTAAGTGTACTCCTAAAAGGTAGTAATCCAAAATATACATGTTAAATATCTGTATAAACTGCTAAATTAGAGCTTAACTGTATTTATGCTGTTTAAGTTGTCCTGGCTGGTTGGTGATTATGAACAAAAGTGTTTCAAAGAACAAGCTTATATATTACAGGTAACACAGATTCCAGAAAAAATCTTAAAAACATTAAAATCAAAGATGTAAAATGATGGAGGACTTGAAGGCAGCCATACCAAAGCGCTTCCATTAATAAATAAATATGGATATTAGTTTAAAATAATAAAAATAATTATACTCAAATTAAATCATTATTCTAACAAGTTTGTTTAATGTTGATGGTAATTATATGTTGTCAGAAGTTTGCTTGGAAGTAGCTTCCAAAATCACTGTGGTAACTTAAGTATGGAAGGTATATAGAATGTGCTCTTATTATTAAAGAAAAGAAAGTCAATTTATCCTAAGATAAAATAAGTAGTTATTAAAACAAAGTAAAATGTGTGACAAAACCTGAATAAATATAAAAGTGCAAAAGTCTTGTGAAAAAGGAATTTTTGTGGTAAAAGCTAAGTAAAATATAAGCAGTCTATCTATAAAAATTTAAAAGCTTTATTTTCAAACAATGTAATAATATAAAGTTAAAGTTTTATTCTTTATCAAAGTTTCTCAAGTCAGTATTCTGTTTTAGTAAATGTTTACTAAGTTTTTCTCCTCAAAATTCAGTATGCAATAAAGTCTGTTTTATCGAAATAGCTTCTTGTACTTTATCCTTATCATTTCCATGAAGAAACAGATCTTATCACTTTAAAAAAGAACACAATGTTTGAACCTGCTTTCTCAAAGTCAAATCCTGAAAGATAGTTTTTATTTCAAACTGTCACAAATAACTTGGTCTTTTAGCTAAAAAAAAGTAAAATACTAAAAATATATAAGTTCATGTGATGTCAGTTGAATGAAGTATTTAAAACTGTTTTATAATTTTAAAAGAACTTTCTAATTTTATAACAATTAAAGTTATATGAACAAAAAGTTCATATGAATACTTTAAAAGTGTAGTAAATTCCTGAAAATATAATAATGTTTCAATATAGTAGTAAATAAAATATAATGTTATTAATCATAATTTTTGGTTATAACTATAAGAAGAAAGCAGCCATTAAAGACTGCCGGGGTAGTGCATAACAGTAAATTATAGTAAAATGAAATAACACTACTGCAGCATGCAATGGTCCCAAATATTGCTAGTTTGTTGCAAAAAATTAATATCCAGTTATGTCACTATCACTTTGTTTTAAACTTGCTTAATCTTTCTTTAATATTTTCTTAAACAAGTCAATCCAGCCCTCATTCCCCTTCCTGTAAAATAGACAAAAATAAATGAAGTTTATAATTCAACACTGTAAGCAACAGCCTCAATTCTAATTATAATTGTAACAACAAATCTAATGCAAGTATTAATATTACAAGTTAATGTATTACCCCACAGCATAAATAGGAAATACTAATTTGTTTTTACCTCTGCCTCAAAGTATACAAAATTTTAAAAATTGAGCTGATTCTAATCATGCTACTAAGAATCTTAATTGCTTAAGAAATGAAAGTTTATTCATTGGATGTCAGTTAATGTATAATCTACTGTAGTTATGAATTATGTATAATATACTTAAATACTAATCAAAACTTCAATACAATACATTGCATATATAAATAATTTAATAACGTATGTTACACAAGAAGATATTTTATTAAGTATAAATAAATCTTTTGTTTTAAATTTGAACAGCCCTGAAACTAAATATCTTTTAAAAAAGTAGTTTAGTAAGTATTGTTCAAGCCTAAAAGTAAAGCATCATGCAGAAAATTTTCTTAATCAACAAACCAATGCCTTGCTAGTTAACATTTTTCACATTTCAGGTAATATATTTGAAATTAAAATAGTAAGCACATCAAGGACGTTTTTTAACAAATTTTTTTAAAAAGTGTATTTCAACAGGTGTTGTATTAATCCATCTGGGAGCTGGCCACACTCCCAGGGATTGATGCATAAAAGCTAAAATATACTGCCCAGGGAGTGTTGTGTTCCTTCCTAAGAAGGCTGACCCTTTCCTCAGGAATTAGCAAAAAACTCACAACTTGTCCTCTATAGTATCAAATTCATTAATCTTAAACACAGTCAACCAAAACACTAGTATCAGTTGCTACTTCCTCACTTCCCAGCTAAAAGCTAAATATTGGTAAATATATATATAAAACTACTCTATCTGTCATTCTGTAACTTTGTTCAATATTGACTTAGTCTTTTAATTAGCTATGCTTTTTGATTCTCACCCTAATTGTCAATCAAAGTTTATTAATTTAAATATATATTAACATTTATCTTGTATCTATCCAGGAATCTAGCCAAAAATAATGCAAGTATATCAGTGTATCCCCTGATTTAGTAAGGCTGTGAATGTATGTATATTTATCATAAATAATTAGCAGTTAAACCTCTATAAATTTTACCAAAACAAAAAAGGGGGAAATGGAGAGGTGCAAGAACAATTATATCAAACATTATTTACAATAAATTTTTTAAGTCAAAAGTTAGAATCATATAAATCAGCAGCAGAGCATTTCTGGCAAAAATCAGGCAATAATACAGAAACAAATATTGGACAACTAGTTTAATGAAAGCATAAAAATAATAATCAGTGGGATAAGGCCAAAGTTAAGTTAGGATATAGGGTCGAGGTTTTGCTCTTATCATTACAGATAAAGGACACCAGCTTTGGGTCCAGTCCAGACGTGTGGAACCTAGACATAAACAAGCCAAAGAAGCTGACACAAAAAACAGAGAAGATGGTAACATCTAAAAGGCAGAATGTCACTCTAACACAGTTATTCTTGCTATGCTTACCTTGACAACCACAGCAGGAAGTGGTGTACTTTCACATAATTATACATATTGGGCTTATATTACTAATTCATCTCTTTTAGAATTGTTGGCTTCAGGGGACAAATCCTACCCTGTTTATTTTAATCAGTCTTTTCATTTTCCTGTGCTTATTGATTCTTGCCTTCCTCTAAAATCTGATGAGGATGGGAACTTTGTTGAAAATTAAACTTGTCTTTTTTTTTTTTTTTTGGTATATATATATATTTATTTATTTATTTTATTTATTTATTTTTTTATTGTGGGTAAAAATCAAAATTTTCACAATACATACCAACATTTGCAAAATGATATATAAATATATATGCATATATGTGCATTTGCTTACAAAAATGTTTTTATGTATATATATATATATATATAGAGAGAGAGAGAGAATGATCTAACTGTATATGATCCATTGATCCATGTATACAGCCTCAAAATCATAGTACAAAATGATAAATGGCATACATACCATGTTTTATCTGAGGTTGTGCTCTTTAATAGTTCCTATAGAATTGTAAAGAATTGGGCCCTTATACAGATACCAAAACCTAATGTAAACTCAACCATAAGTTGAAAAATTAGTAATTCAACAAAAACAACTAATGAAAGCTATCATTATTTTTAGAATTTTGGGGACATCATAAGCATAAATACATTACTAAATTGAACTCATCATGGAAGATTTACCCCACAACTATGGGACGCTAAACTTAACAAAACTAAAAATTATTTGTGGAAAGTATTTTTTGGAACTAGCTCAATTTTTGAATGACAAGGCAGTAAAACTAATATTACCAGTTTAAAAAGAAAATTCACTTAATTTCTTAAAGTATATGTATGGGATCCCATTGCTTTTATAATAGGAACAGTGAGGATTAATCAAACATGGATTTCTGCAGCAGTTGCTCCCTTTACACTTTTGTATCAGATTCTGTTTTACAGGAGAATTCTACTTCAGTTCTAATAGGATGATGGCATCGTGGAATATGGTTTCTGGTTCTCATGAATTGCTGCTGGAAGTCTTCCCCTGAGAGCCAAATCCTTTGGCACTTTCTAAACCATTATTTGAAAAATAACCATACATTTAATTGGATTAATTATAGCTGCTGTATTAGGGCTTATAGTTATTATAACAGCTGCTGCTGTGGCAGGAACTACCCTACATGAGTATATCCAAAGAAGACAATATGTTAGAAATTTGCATCAAAATGCTAATGAGTTATGGCATAGTCAGGCATATATTGATGAGCAGATTAACAATAGGTGTAATGACTTAGAGATGGCTGTTACACAAATGGGACATCAGATATATAATCTAAATTTAAAACAAGGTTTGTAGTGTTATTGGAATGAAAGTGCTTTTTGTATCACTCCTCTCCCACACAGTGATTCTCATTATGAATGAGAAAAAATTAAAAATCATTTAATAGGTCATCACACAAATTTATCTATAGAAATTACAGATTTGCAAAAGAAGATTTTGAGCATGTCTCTGAACCTGAATCTCTTACTACGCTTTCAGGTAGCAAATTTTGGCAATCAGTGACAGATCAATTAAATAAAATAAACCCCCTACATTGGTGGAAATCAACCTCTGTACTTGCTAACTTCAGTGTGGTGATCATTGGTGCTCTGCTACTCCTAACTGTATTAGGAGTTATTCACAAAACCTTGCTATCCCGCATTAATAGGGCTGAAAAAAACCAACCATGCCAATAACTTGATTCTGCTTAAAACCCTTAACTCTCAAACTCCTGTCCATGGAGCTTGGCTGGTGGCCAGTGATGTGAAAGACCTTCAGAGGAGGGCAACCCAAGACAGGCATAGTCACTCTGGACCAAAAACAAAACAGGAGGAATTGTTGGAAAAGATGCTGAGAGCCAGAGCATAAAGGGTTAAGCATTTAAAAAGCATGCTTACAGGCAGAGAAACATTAGTAAATGTCTCCAAGGACACGGCATACTGCAAACATCAGTAGGAAGAGGCAGAGCAGAATGAACACACCACAAAGATGTTATTGTCTGAATTCCCAAGAAAGATTGTCTGGGAACACAGAAACAGGTAGCGCTCTCATGTACCAAGCTGAGGAAGTAGTGAAGGACGGCCTACTTTTGTTATCACCATTGTAATATAAAAAGCAGCTTCAGCCTAAGTAAACTTGCATACATTCCACATGGAATGAGGTCCCCTGGTCCCTAACTTTCTTTGGATCATTCCAGGCACTGTCTACCTCCACGATGAATTAGAAAAGCCTGCTTTCTACTTCACTCCAATTTTCCTTAATATTTTAAGTCAGAAATGATCCTTTCATAATTACATGATATACTTCTAATCTCAAGTATTTTAAGAAGTTAGAAAATTTATTCATGTTCTTAAGTTGTACTCCAAAATTTTTCTCATATGTGGTAGGGTGTGGGATGGATGGAACTAGAGAATGCATGTATTTACAAACAGAAAAGTGTTTGTAACAAAAAGCTTGTGAGTGAAGCTATATCCACTTCCACAACAGTGCAGACTTAAGATGAAGTCAGAGATGTAAGAAGTTGGGAAAATATATTCTATGACTGCAAGCATTGTTTCCTAAAAATAAAACTTATATGAATGTAACTTCACATTGAAGGAGTTTGCATCATGCTTACCTAAGCATGAGGGAATCTATGTAAGGTAAAAGAATGAAGACAATGTGTTTTCTCAGTTTGCCCCACATGGTGGTTCTCCCTTTTAAGTGTAATGAGTGTGAATTTTTCTTGGAAATTCAACCCCATGAGATACCAAAGAATTAATCCTTCAGAGAAACCATTTGGGATTTCATGAATTTGGGAAAACTAGAGTCACATCAAAGTAACATGCAGGAGTAAAACCCTGTGTATGTAAGGAATACTGGAAATTCTTCATCCAGATATTAACTCTCATTGAGCATGAAATATTCATACAAAAGATAGTATTGTTATGAGCATGGGAATGCTTCCATCTGAAACAAAATGTCATGGAATATGAGATAATTCACACTGGAGAGAAACCATATAAGTGTCCTGAATGTAGTCTGCTTTTTATAGTCGATTTTTGCTCCTCATTTTAAAAGCCATACCGGGGAACAAGGATAGAAATGTTAAACCTAATAGAAAAACTCTTTATTTATCAGAAAATTCTTATTGAAGAGGAATGATATATATGTGGGTATGCTTTAATTCAAATGTCAAATCTCAGGTACAAGATGTTTCCTAGTGCAAAGAAACCCTATGCAAGTAGGGCATGTGAAAAAGCCTTTAGGTACAACTCATATTTCACAGAACACAAAAGAACTTATAGTGGACAGAAACAAAATGAATGTAAAGAATGCAGAAAAGCCTTCAGCCAAAAGCAATACTTCATTCCACACCAAAGCATTCATTCTGGAGTAAAACACCCTGTATGCAATGAATATGGAAAAGCCTTCAACCACAAGGAAAACTTCAATAACCATCCAAGAATACATACTGGAGAGAAACCTTATGAATGTGATGGATGTGGGAAAGTTTTCATTCAGAAATCAAGCCTCATTACACACCAGAGAAGACAAACTGGAGAGAAACCTTACATATGTAACAATTGTAGGAAAGCCTTCAGTAGCAAATCAAATCTCACTGACCATGAGAAAATTCATAGTGGAGGGAAACACTATATATGTAAGGAATGTGGAATAGCCTTCAGCCAGAGGCAGTATCTCATTAAACATTACAACGTTCATACTGGACAGAAACCCTGTGAATCTGATGAATGTGAATCTCCAAAGAATCTCCACCTCCAGTCTGTGCAACTTGTTGCCAATCTTTTAAGGAAGCAGCTGTGAATGTGCAATTCAGGATATAATTCTCCTCTTGGAAAAGTGCACTTGCAGTTTGTTCTGATTTCTGCTCCTCCCACATCTTCTTCTACACTCATCTGTGTTCAATTTGTTACTACTAATTTATGCATCAGAACACGAGATTTCTCTTAGTTTATGTAGAGATGGGCTTTCCACTTATTTCAACTTATCCTGGTTCTTTTCACTGGTTCTTCAATCCATTATATTCTGGGTAAGCATTTTAAAAATTACCATTTTAAAAATAATGCTGCCCATTATCATAGCATTTTCCTACAAAGCACCTCAACCATTGATATTTTTCCATTTTCTTCACCTCATTTTGATAAGGATTCAAGTTTAACAGTCACTGAACAACAGTGGCCTGCTTTATACTTAATTCCAATTTTCTTTATTATTTTAAATCAGAAATGACCCTTTCATAATTAGATGATATACTTATAATCTCAGGCATTTTAAGAAATTAGAAAACTTATTTATATTCTTAAGTTGTACTCCAATATTTTTCTCAAATGTGGTAGGTCATGGGTTGGATGAAACTAGAGAATAAATGTATTTTCAAACAGAAATGTGTACCCAAAAGAATCTGCCAATGCAGATAAATCTGAGGAAGGAGGAATAGGGGTTGAAGTTAGAGAAGGAATTTGGATGTTTGCCCTAACAGATATAAATGATTTTTATACTCTTTTCATGGATAATTTGGTTATAATTGAAAAGAAATTATGAAAATAGTACACAATGAAATCATACATAGTTGTTCATTTGAAGATATTGATTTGTATCTGCAACATTACTGTGGTGGGCACTTCCCCTCACCCTTTGCAAATAATGTCATCCTTAAAGGAAAAGTCCTCACTTGCCTCGACCCCCTCTCCAGCTGCCTAGACAGGGAGTCCTCCTTCAGCAAGATGGAGCACCCAGCATGAGAAGAATGGACATGACCGTGTGAAGGCCACACTGCTCTCAGCACATTTCCTGTTAGAGGGCTGTTAGAACCACAGGAGGAGATGGAATTCCTTCTGCTTATTCCCCAGTAAAAACCCTCTAAGGTGACTCACATCCCTAAGTGAGGCTGTGAGTGCTGAGAAGGGCTTTCTCCCTGTCCTGCTTTGTGGATCCAGAATCTATGATGATGTTTTTCATTGGGGGTTCTGAGAGTTTGGTACCCAAACAAATCATTCCCTCTCTGTCTTTGGGGAACTTCAGTGAACACGTGTTACATCCCAGCTTCTTCATTTCTGCATCAGCTTCTTCCCATCCAAACCTCCGATCTCTTCTGAGATTGAAGAGGTCTACATCATTTTCAACACTGTTAAAAATGTATTGAAAATTTAATATTTAATTAGTCTGAGAAATATCTGGCATCTGCACCATTGAGGTTTTCTGGAAACATTGCACTCTCTCACAACCTCACTTCTATTCTTGTCAGCTCTAGGTCCCAGGACTTTTAAGGATTCCCGTACTATTTATTAGGCTCACTGGCCTAATGTTGCTCATTCTGGTGATGTTATTGCTGTAGCCAATGCTGTAATTTGAATTTTGACATTAGCTTCCGGACACCAGCAGGTTTCATCTTGACATTGCTCTTTCTTTAGCTGTCCCACGATTGGAGAAGATGAATGTAGAACTGGAAGAAGGAGACCTGAGTTGAGCCTGTTACCCAGAAGGGGTACAGTAAGAGCAGCCTCCTCTGAGAGTCAATCTTGGGCCAAGAGAAGGAGGGAAGGGCAAAAAGAACAGTAGCAGGAAGTCTCCTATGTGTTACCTGACTCCTCTGCTGCACCAGACCACAGGCCCCATGCTTTTACCTGCCCCTGCCCAATTGGCCCACCCCTGCATGAGGTAGGTACATCATATTGGGCCATCTGTGACTTTATACTAGTCCCCAAACCCTGTAACCCCCCTGCATGACTCACTGACTTGCAGGCCTTGCTGGCCAAGAGCATTTCCCCTCTGTCTAACCAGTACTCATTCTCACCTAGTCTGGAGACAAGCACAGTTTACAGGTGAATTAACAGGGCACCAGCATCACACTGCCATTTGGGAACAGGGAAGCTCATCATCCCTGTGTCTCTAGCAGTTTGAGTTTGCCAAGCATTGTAAATGCAAAATACCAGAAAGAGGTTGGATTTTATTGGAGTTTATTAGGGTTAAAGCTTACAAATATGAGGCTGTGGAAATGTCCAAATCAAGGCATCATGAAAAGTACTGTCTTAACCAGTGTCAGCTGCTGGGGGACTCCTACCAAGGCAAAATGTTGGGCCTACCTTTCTCCTTCTGCCTTCTACTCCAAACTCACTTTCTCTCTGAGCTCAGCAGTGGCCATCAGACACAATTGCTCACATCTCTGCCTTCTCTTATGGCCTGGATGTTTTCAGGTTCAAGCTGCTCCATGTCTTTAGCCTCTGGTCTCTCCCTCACCCTCTCAGGGTTTCTGTGTATCTCCACAGGTGTAGGAGAACCAGGAACCCTCTCTCACATGGCAGTGTAAACATGGTAGCCCTCTTTCTCTGTGTGTCCCATGTATGTAGGACTTCAGCACAATGATTGGGGTCCATCTGGGTGACTGAAATCTAATCAGAAGCCCTTAACTAAACTAAAGCAATCTAAGAAAAAATGACCTTATCGAAAGCTCCGTTATCTGAATCTAAACATAGTGTCCTACGTACAAAAGGCTTACACACACAGCAATGGGTTAGTAAGAACATACATTTATGGGGTGCACACAAGACTCAAAAACGAGGGCATTAACACAGGGCCCGGGGATCAAGAGCGGTCTCCTAATTCTGGGAGAAATGGGAACTCATGAAGCAGTGACTGTACTTTGGGTGAGGCCATCTTTGAGAAAATGGGGAGCAGAACACCATTGTACTGGTCCCTAGAATGGTCCCAAGAAGAATCTAATATACTGTGCATTCTCCACCAGCCCTTTGGTTCAAAATCCGGTGTGCAACTCATAGAGATGTGCCATTATTACCATCCCCCGAGCCAGAGCACACAGATTTTGCCTGGAGGGTGGGGGGAAGGAAGGAGGCTGTAAAACTGAAAGCCACTAATTTCTTCTCCAATCAACGGATTACATTTACAACAGAATGGAGAAATTCAACCCTAAGGGCTTTCTCAAAATCAGTGTAGATCGAAGAGAGCCAGAGATTTAATTCATCCCAATCCTTCAGCTAGAAGTGAAATAAATACTTTTAGAGATGAGTAAAAACTAATAACGTTTGCTAGCAGCAACTCACTTTAAAAGAAATGTCAAAGAATATTCTTCAGGTAGAAATAAAATAATGTCAGAAGATTCAAGATTCAGGATGGATTGAAGGACAATATCTGTTAATTAAATTCATATATATAAATTACTATTGAATGGATAATGTAATAAGGATATCCGTGGCCTAGGACATCAATAAAGTGTTCAAATACACTATAAAATAATATATACCATAAGATGGGTGAATGGATATGTAGCAGTTGGGTAGCATTATGAATTTCAAAAATAGATATTGGATTATGCTTGAAAACTGGTCTGTTAATCTGGGCATGATTAAGTTATGATAAGGATGTTGATAGGACCACAGTTGGTAGGGCTTGAGCCCCGCCCCTTGGGGGGTGAGGTCTCAAACATAAAAAGACATGGCAAAGGACAGAGCCAGAGTTGATTCTGATGTTGGAGTTATGATTAGCAAGGACAGAAGTCCCCAGGGAAAAGAGATGAACCATTAACCTGACAGTTTACAGCTGGCTTTGTGGAGAGAGGCAAAGCTTAGAGAACCACATAGTCTATAGCTGACCTTGTGGAGGAAACAGAGGAACTGAACCCACAGAAAAAGACATGACTGGGAATCCAAGAAGCCTGAACCCTGGAAAATATCAGCAGCTGTCTTTCTCCAGGATGGGTAAAAGACTTTGGTGAAAGAAGAAACTTATGCTTTCTGGTCTGGTAACTGTAAGCTTCTACCCCCAAATGAATACCCTTTACAGAGACCAAGATATTTCAGGTATTTTGCATCAGCACCCATTTGGCTGACTAATACAGGATATAAAATGATTTAAAATACATTATTTGGCAAGTCAATAACAAATAATAAGTGCAGATTTGGAAAGGAAAGCAAAAGTGTTATAATTTCCCCGGTAAACTTTAAAGAATATTAAATAGTGCATCTCATCCAAATAAATAGAAGGAAAAAAATTGAACAAGCATAGTCAGTCTCAAAGTGTTCAGGATTTACTGGGTTGCCATTTTGCCTTTGTTCTGGGGCCACCTTACTCATGCATTTTGGAAACTGCACCTTTCTTATCCTTCAGAAGCCTGAATGTTCCAGGTCTGATTTATGGGGTGTTGTTTTGTCCCAATCATAAATCAAGTGCTGTATCACTTCCTTATTTCCCAGTTATGAAGTCACCAAACTGGATGTGATGCTCATTTGTAACAAGAAGAACCATGAATGATAGAACAAATAAAAAGGTGATATTGTTGCACTTCCCAAATTGGGTGCCTAGATGACTGTTATTGGATCTCTCCTCTATCTAATTAATGCATTCAATCCTATAAATTTCTTGTAGCACAGCTTTTGCTGCCCTCCACAAACTATGAAGAAGCATAGGACATTAAGAAGCAGAAAGAACCACATAACCAAGGGCTTGTGAATGAAGCTATATCCACTTCCACAACAGTACAGACTTAAGATGAAGGCAGAGAATGTAAGAAAGTTGGGAAAATATGTTCTCTGACTGCAAGCATTGTTTCCTCAAAATAATATTTCTATGAATGGAACTTCACGTAGAATGTATTTGCATCATGCTTACCTAAGCATGAAGGAATCTATGTAAGGAAAAAAGAATGAAGAGAATGAGTTTTGGCAGTTTACCCACATGGTACTCCTCCCCTATAAGTGTAATGAGTGTGAAGTTTTCTTGGAAATTCAGCCTCATGAGATACCTGAGAATTAATCCTTCAGAGAAACCATTTGGGATTTCATGTATTTGGGAAACCTAGAGTCAAATCAAAGAAACATGCAGGATTAAAACCCTGTGTATGTAAGGAATATTGGAAATCCTCACCCAGGCTTTAAATCTCATTGAGAATGAAATATTCATACATTAGTTAGTATTGTAATGAACATGGGAATGCTTCCATCTGAAACAAAACTCATGGAATATGAGAAAATTCAAACTAGAAAGAAAGTATATGAGTGTCCTAAATGTAGTCTGCTCTTTACAGTCATTTTTTTACTCCTTATTTTAAAATCCATACAGGGGAACCAGCATAGAAATGTAGTAAATGTGGGAAAGTTTTCAACCTGAAAGAAAACCTCTTTATTCATCGGAAAATTTTTACTGAAGAAAAATCATATATATGTGGGAAAGCTTTAATTCAAAGGCCAGATCTAAGATAGAAGAGATTTCCTAATGCAAAGACAACTATGCATGTAAGGCATGCGTAAAATGCTTTTGGTACAAATCATATCTCACCAAAAATGAAAAAACTCAGAGTGGACAGAAACAAAATGAATGTAAAGAATGCATAAAAGCCTTGAGCCAAATGCAATAGTTCATTTAACATCAGAGGATTAATTCTGGAGAAATATCCTATATATGCAATGAATGTGGAAAAGCCTTCAACCAGAAGGAAAAAATCATTAACCAGCTGAGAAAACATACTGTAGAGATACACTATGACTGTGATGGATGTGGGAAAGCTTTCATTCAGAAATCAAGCCTAATGAGAAAAGAAAAACTCAAGAGAAATCCTATATATGTAAGGAATATAGGAAAGCCTTCAGTAGCAAATAAAATCTCACTGACCATGAGAAAATTCATAGTGGATGGAAACCCTATATATGTAAGGAATGTGGAATAGCCTTCAGCCAGAGGCAGTATCTCATTAGATATTATAACCTTCCTACTGGAGAGAAACCCTGTGAATGAAATGAATGTGAATCTCTAAAGAGTCTCCACATCCAGTCTGTGCAAATTGATGTCAATCTTTTAAGGAAGTGGCTGTGACTGTGCAATTCAGTATGTCTTTTTCCTCTTGGAAAAGTGCACTTGCAGTTTGTTCTGAGATATGCTCCTGCCACATCTTCTTCCATACTCATCTGTGTTCAATTTATTACCACTAATTTATGGATCGGAACTCGAGATTTCTCTTAATTTATGTAAAGATGGGCTCTCCACTTATTTCTTATTATCCTGGTTGTTTACACTGGTTCTTTAATCCATTACATTCTGAGTAAACATTTAAACAATTACCATTAAAAAAATAATGCTGCCATTATTGTAGCATTTTTTTATAAGGGACCACAACCATTTATATTTTTTCAGTTTCTTCACCTGATTCTGATGTGGATTCACATTTAACAGCCACTGAACTACAGTGGCCTGCTTTCTACTTAACTCAAATTTTCCTTATTATTTTAAATCAGAAGTGATTCCTTTCATAATTAGATGATATACTTCTAATCTCAAGTATTTTAAGAAGTTAGAAAATTTATTTATATTCTTAAGTTGTACTCCAATATTTTTCTCATACATGATAGGGTGTGGGATGGATGTCACTAAAGAATGCATGTATTTAGGAACAGAAATATGTACCAAAAATCTGCTAATGCAGATAATTCTAAGAAAGGAGGAATGAGGGTTTCATCTAGAGAAGGAATTTGACTGTTTTCCATAACACAAAAATAATTTTTATACTCTTTGCATGGATAATTTGGTTATAATTTTAAAAAATTATGAAAATAGTACACAATGAAATCATAAAAAATGGTTGGTTGAATATATTGATTTGTATCCGCAACAATACTGGGGTGGGGGGCACTTCCCTTCACCCTTTGCTAAGAGAGTCCCCTATTAAGAGAAAGTGGTCAGTTCCCTCAGCCCTCTCCCCAGTTGCCTGAACGGGTGTAGGCCTCATACAGCAAGAGTGAACACAGAGCATGAGAAACATGGACGTGACTGTGTGAAGGACACACTGCTCTCTACACATGTCAGGTTAGAGAGCTGTTAGCTCCATAGGAGAAGACGGACTTCCTGCTGCTTACTATGCACTGAAGACCCGCTAGAGTGACTCACATCACTAACTGAGACTGTGAGGGCTGAGCAGGGCTTCCTCCCTGTTCTCCTTTGTGGATCAAGAACCTATGATGATGGTTTTCATTGGGGTTCTAAGAGTTTGGTTCCCAGACAGGACACTCCCTCTTTGGCTGGGAGGAACTGCAGTGAACACGTGTTACATTCCAGCTTCTTCAGGTGTTCATCAGCTTCTTCCCATCCAACCCCTCCATTCTCTTCTGGGATTGAAGAGGTCTGTATCATTTTCAACTCTGTTCAAAATGTGTTGAAAAATTTATGTTTAACTAGTCTGAGAAATATCTGGCATCGGCATTCTCTGAGGTTTTCTGCAAACATGGCACTGTCTTACAACCTCAATTCTATTCTTGTCCGCCCTAGGTCCCAGGACTTCCTGGGATTCCCTTACTATTTATAAGGGTCACTGGCCTAATGTTTCTCATTATGTTGTTGTTATTGCTCTACCCAATGCTGTAATATGAATTTTGACATCTCCTTCTTGGCACCAATAATTTTTTCTTGGTATTGTACTTTCTTTAGCTTCCCTTAAGATTGGAGAAGGTGAATGTACAACTGGAAGCAGGAGACATGAGTCTGTGCCTGAGAAACAGGTGGGGTACAGTAAGAGCATCCTCCTCAGAGGGTCAACGCTGGAGGCCAAGGGAAGGAGGGAAGGGAAAAAGGAGCAGGAGCAGGAAGTTTCCTGTCTGTGCCCTGACTCCTCTGCTTCACCAGATCCCAGGTCCCATGTTTTTATCTGCCCCTGCCCACCTGGCCAACAATATCCTGAGGCAGGTACATCATTCTCGGGCATCTGTAACTTTAGATTAGTCCCCCAACCGTATGACTCCCCTGCCTGACACCCTGTCTTGTAGGCCTTGCTGGCCAAGGCCACTTCCTCCTCCATCATACCAGTACTCATTCCTGAGACACCCACAGTTTACAGGCGAATTCACTGTGCATCAGCATCACACTGCCATTTGGGAACAGGGTAGCTCTCCAAAACTGTGTCCCTAACTGTTTGAGTTTGCCAAATGCTGCCAAAGCAAAATACCAGAAATAAGTTGGCTTTTATTGGAATTTATTAGGGTTAAAGCTTACAGTTTTGAGGCTGTCAAAATGTTCAAATCAAGGCATCATCAAAAATGCTGTCTTAGCAAGGGTCAGCTGCTCCTGAACTCCTGCCAAGACAAAATGTTGGGCCTGCCTGTCTCCCTCTGCCTTCTCTTCCAAACTCATTTTCTCTCTGAGCTCAGCAGTTAGCCATCAGACAAAATTGCACATACTTCTCTCTTCTCCTCTGGTCTGGATGTCTTCAGCTTCAAGCTGCTCCATGATTCTAGCCCCTGACCTCTCCCTCAGACACTCAGGGATTCTGTGTCTCTCCCCAGGTGTAGGAGATCCTGGATCCCTCTGCCACATGGCAGGGTAAACATGGCAGCAATCTTTCTCTTTGTGTTCTGTGAATGTAAGACTTCAACACAATGATTGTGGTCCATCATGGTGCATGAAATCTAATCAGAGGTCCTTAACTAAACTAAAGCAATCTAACAAAAAATGACCTAATTAAAACTTCCCTTATCTGAATCTAACCAAAATGTCCTACATAGAAAAGACTAACACACACAACAATGGGCCAGTAAGAACATACTTTTCCGGGTCCACACAAGACTCAAATAAGGGCATTAACCCATGGCACAGGGATCAGAAGGGTCTCCTAAGTCCAGGAGAAATGGGAACTCATGAAGCAGTGGCTGTGCTTTGGGTGTGACCATCATTGTGCAAAATGGGGTGCTGACCACCATTACATCAGTCGCTAGAATGGTCCCAAGAACAACTCAATATACTGAGCTTTCTCCACGAAGTCTTAGCTCCAAAATCAGGTGTGTAACTCAGAGAAATGTGCCATTATTCCCATCCTTAGAGCCAGAGCACACAGATTTTGCCTGGGTGTTGTGGGGGCAGGAAACAGGCTGTAAAACTGAAGGCCCCTAATTTCTTAGCCAAAGAGCTGATTACATTTACAACAGAATGGAGAAATTCAACCCTAAGGGTGATCTCAAAAGCAATGGATATCCTTGAGTGCCTGAGATTTAATTCATCTCAATCCTTCAGGAAGAAGTGAAATACATACATTAACAGATAAGTAAAATTTAATAAATTTGCGAGTTCCAGGAAGATGGCAGAATAGTAAGACATGGGAATCTCTTCTCCAGAAAAATAGGTAGAGAACAGGGTATCACGAACCCGAAATAGTTCTTCTAGGGTTTACAACAGCAGGTGCAGTCTGCACACCACCCAAAGGATAGTGGGACAATACAGGGAAATCACAATGACAGAAGCAGAACCGTGAGTTGGAACCAGCAGCAGCTGCTGGCACCCTCTCCCACACTCTTTAGAATTCTCAGGTCTCTTGGCCTGTGACTACAGATAAAGGGAGCTCCAAGGATCTACCACTCCAGGTAAGGGGGGAGAGAGAGGGACACAGCCTTAGGCTGACTCAGGTCCTGACCCGCTAATTTGGGCTGTGAAGCCCTATGGACCCTTCCACACAGTGGTTTGCTGTGGGAGCCTAGGAAGGACTGGAGAAATCCGACCCTCACAACCACCCTCTTTTCTATCCTAGATTAATTGTTGAGGACTCCACAGGACAGGGGAGAGAGAGCCTGGGGTTGACTCTGCTTTTGACTCACAGGTTTGGTCTGCCCTGTCCTGAGAGCCCTCCCAGGGCAGGTGGGGCTATGCCATTGTTTGCCTTGGAGCCTGGAAAAGGCTAAAGATATACAAACCTCCAAATCTCCTCTGCTACTATCAGGGACTGATTGTTGAGGATTCAGAGGGGAGACTAAATATTTCTTGGCTGGGAAAAGGGAGGGGGCTGCCAGAGAAGACAGGAGAACTGTCTCATAAACTTTGAATTACAAGGCTTTTAGGCCCCAGACAGGAAGATCTACCATATTGATCTGGTCTGTGTCATAACTAATATGCACCAACCAGGCATTGAATTTTGAGCTGCCAATGACGGCCATTTCCAGGCAGACCAAGGATGTGCACATAAGAAAATTAATAAGTAGGAGATGATTTTCCTGACTTCTATAGCCTTCATGCCCAAGGCCCAAGGAAACGAACCTACAACCAATTACTGGGTCCAGTGCCCAGTTTTGAGCAAACAGCAGGACAATCCTAACAATCAAGGTAGAGCCAAAAATCAAAGAGCTGGGGTAACTCACAGCTTCCTGCCACTGAAACCCTATAAAAGAGTAAGAGAAAGGCCATCTAAATAGAACACAACCTATACAGATGCCTAAACACCAGCAAAAATTATGAGCCATACTAAGAAAATAGAAGACATGGCTCAAGAAAAGAAATACATCAAAGTCCCAAAAGAGCTGCAGAATTTGAGAGAACTAATCAGTGAGATGAGCACAAATTTCCAAAATCAAATTAATGAGATGAAAGACAATATAGTTAAAGAGATAAATGACATCAAGAAGACATTGAGTGAATGCAAAGAAGAATTTCAAATCCTGTACAGAAAAGTAATGGAGTTCATGGGAATGAAAGACACAATAGGTGAAGTAAAAAACACATTTGAGGCATACAACAGCAGACTCAAAATGATAGAAGAAAGAATAAGTGATAATGAAGACAGAGCAGCTAAAACTGAAGAGAGAAAAGAAACAGAGAGAGAAAAGATTGGAAAAAATTGAGCAGGGGCACAGAGAGTTGAATGACAACACAAAACACAACATACGTGTCATGGGAGTTCCAGAAGAGGAAGAGAAAGGAAAAGGGGCAGAAAGAGTATTGGAGGAAATAATAGCTGAAAATTTCCCAACTCTCACAAAAGAAATGAACTTACATGTCCAATAAGCACACCATATCCCAATGAGTATAAATCCAAATAGACCTATGCCAAGACACATATTATTCAGAATGTCAAATGTGAAAGATAAAGACAAAATTCTCAGAGCAGCAAGAGGTAAGCAAACAATCACGTATAAAGGATGGAGGTGAGAAGACAGTGGTATGATACAATTAAGAAACTGAAAGAGAAAAACTGCCAGCCTAGAAGATTTTATCCAGGAAAACTGTCCTTCAAATATGAAGGTGAGTATAAAACATTCACAAACAGAAACTAAGAGAGTTTGCAAGAAAGAATCAAACTTTGCAGGAAATATTAAGGGTAGTTTTAGAACCTGAAAGAAAAAGACAGGAGAAAGAGGCTTGGAGGAGAGTATAGAAGAAAGAAAAGAAGAAAGGATAACCAAAAGTGTAAAAAGAGAGACAAAAACAAGATGGCATATGAAAAGCAAACAATACAATGGAGGAAATAAATAGTGCATTTTCAGTAATATCATTGAATGTGAATGGATTAAATTCCCCAATCAAAAGATACAGGCTGACAGAATGGATAAAAACATGAGCCATCCATATACTGCTTACAAGAAACTCACCTCAGAGCCAGAGATAAAAACCGGCTGAAAGTATAGGATTGGAAAAAGATACTTCACGCGAATAGTAAACAGAAAAGAGCAGGGGCAGCTATAATAATATCAGACAAAAAAGACTTTAAGTGCAAAAAAATGATAAGAGATACACAAGGCCATTATATATTAATAAAAGGGATGATCCTCCAGGAAGATATAACAGACATAAATATCTACACACCTAACCAGGGTGCTCCAAAATATATGAGCCAAACTCTGGGAAAACTGAAGGGAGAAATAGACATTTCTAAAATAATCGTCGGAGACTTCAACACCCTTCTCATGTCATTAGATAGAACAACTAGACAGAAGATCAACAAGGAAACAGAGAACTCGAGCAATATGATAAACAAGTTAGACTTAACAGACATATACGGAACACTGCATCCAAACTCAGTGGGTTATACATTTTTCTCAAATGCCCATGGATCTTTGTCCAGGATAGACCACATGTGAGGTAACAATTCAGCTTCCAATAAATATAAAAAGATTGAAATTATACAAAGCACATTCTCAGATCATAATGGAATGAAACTAGAAATCAATGACAGACAGGAAAAAGTAAATTTTCAAATGTGTGGAGATGGAACAACACACTCCTAAATATTCGGTGGGTCAAACAAGAAATTGCAAGTGAAATCAATAAATATACTGAGATAAAATAAAAAGAATACAACGTATCAAAACTTATGGGATACAGCGAAGGCAGTCTTGGGAGGGAAATTTATAGCCCTAAATGCCTATATTAAAAAACAAGAAAGAGCTAAACTCAAAGATTTAACTGAACAACTAGAGAAACTAGAAAAAGAACAGCAAACCAATCCCAAAGCAAGCAGAAGGAAAGAAATTATAAAGTTTAGAGCAGAAATAAATGAAATTGAGAACAGAAAATTAACAAAACCAAAAGCTGGTTCTTTGAGAAGATCAATAAAATTGACAACGCCCTCGCTAGACTAACAAACAAAAAAAAGAGAGAAGATGCAAATAAAAACAATCAGAAATGAAAGGGGGGAAATTACAAATGACCTCACAGAAATAAAAAGAATCATGAGAGAATATTATGAGAAACTATATGCCAAAAAACTAGACAACCTAGATGAAATGGACAAATTTCTAGAAAAAGATAACCAACCTACACTGATGCTACAAGAAATACAATAACTTAACAAACCAATCACAATTAAGGAGATTGAATCTGTCATCAAAAATCTCCCAGCAAAGAAAAATCCAGGACCAGATGGCTTCACAGGTGAAATCTACCAAGCATTTCAAAAAGAATTAACACCAATCCTGTTTAAACTCCAAAAAATTGAAGAGGAGGGAAAATTACCCAACACATTTTATGAAGCCAACATCACCCTAATACCAAAGCCAGATAAAGATTCCACAAGAAAAGAAAATTACAGACTAATCTCTAATGAACATAGATGCAAAAATTCTCAACAAAATACTTGCAAATCGAATCCAACAGCATATCAAAAGACTTATACAGACGATTTGGAATCTGTGCTCCTGAGGGTGACAGAGTTGGACTTAAATAAGTCCTACCTGCACATGGTCCAACAATCCCTTCTTTTCAAACCTCTATGTGATGCTGGAGTTTGTAGGTGTACTTCCAGAGACTGGAGCCTCTGGCATGCCTATGTGCCAACCATGCCTGGAATCTCAGTGGAGCTGAAACTCCTACTCTACAGCTCAATGGACTCACCCAAGTCAACTGGTGAGGAGACATAGATGATGGACAATGGCCATCCCAGGAAATGGAGAGAGCCTGCAGCTGAAGGCAGAGTAATCCCATCCAACTTATCCATGTGATATAAGCCCACTCACACTTGGAGATGGAATGGATATCACCTTTCCAGTCCTCTCAGGATTGGGGAAGAGCTATGGACAGGAGTGGACTTAATGATATTCTGTGGTAGACATATTGGGGTCCATGCAGTGGAAGAAATTACAACAGTGAGGTGAAGCCATTGGCCACTAGATGCTTTGGGGGCAGGGAGGGGAAGGGCAGTTCTAATACAGCAGCTTTTACAGGACTTGGGGATTGACCTGAGTGACATTGTGGCGATGTACCTAGACCATTTTTCATCAGCGTATACCATGCAGGACTGTATGGAGAGAGTGTGGTCTACGATGTGAACTGTGATCTATACTTAATGGCAAAGCCCCACGATGTGTATATCCATTGCAGTTGATGTGCCACATTAATGAAAGATGCTTATGTGAGATGATATGGGAGGTATGGGAGGTGGAGATCATGGGGATCCCTGTAATTTTTGTGTAACATTTATGTAATCTAAGCATCTTTTAAAATATATATGAAAAAAAAGATTTGAATAAGATAGAGAGATAAATCTTGACCCATGATATGCCAAAAAGCACTTTAAATACATCTGCTGAACACTGAAAAAAAAAACTTTTACATCACGATCAAGTGTGATTTATTCCTTGTATGTAAGAATGGTTCAACATAAGAAAATCAACCAATGTAATACACCACATTAACAAACTGAAAGAAAAAAACCACATGATCATCTCAATAGATGCAGAAAAGTCATTCAACAAAATCCAATATCCTTTGTGGATAAAAATGCTTTATGGCCTGGTAACTGTAAGGTTCTACCCCAAATAGATAACCTTTATAAAGACCCAGAGAGTTATGGTATTTTGCATTAGCAGACCTTTGGTTGACTAATACAGGATATAAAATCTTTTAAAATACATTATTTGGCCAGTCAATAATAAATAATATGTGCAGATTTGGAAAAGCAAGCAAAAGTGATATTTCCCCGGTAAACTTTAAAAAATATTAAATAGTGTATCTCATCCAAATAAATAGAAGGAAAAAAATTGAACAAAAATAGTCAGTCCAAAACAAAGTATTCAGGATTTCCTGGGTTGCCATGTTGGTCTATGTTCTGAGGCCACCTTACTCATGCATCTTTGGAAGCTGCACCTTTCTTATCCTTCAGAATCCTGAAGGTTCAAGAATTGATTTGTGTGCTGTTGTTTTGTCCCCATGATAAATCAAGTGCTGTATCACTTCATCATTTCCTAAATAGGAAGTCACCAAACTGGATGTGATGCTCATTTGAAGCAAGAAAAACCATGAATGATAGAAGAAATAAAAAGGAGATATTGTTGCACTTCCCAAATTGGACGTTTAGATGATTGATATCGAATCTTTCCTCTTTTCTACTGAACATATTCAATGCTATAAATTTCCTTCTAAGCCCTACTTTTCCTGCACCCAACAAACTATGAAGAAGCATAGGACACTAAGAAGCATAAAGAACCACATAACATAAGGCTTTTGAGTGACGCTATATCCACTTTCAAAACAGTACAGACTTAAAATGAAGGCAGAGAGTGTAAGAAAGTTGGGAAATTATTTTCTCTGACTGCAAACATTGTTTCCTTAGTATAACACTTCTATGAGTGTAACTTCATCTTAAAGGGATTTCCATCATGCTTACCTAAGTATGAGGGAATGGATGTAAGGAGAAAAGAATGAAGGCAATGAATTTACCAGTTTGCACCACATGGTAACCCTCCCCTTTAAGTGTAATGAGTGTAAAGTTTTCTTGGAAATTCAACTTCATGAGATACCTGAGAATTAATACTTCAGAGAAACCATTTGGGATTTCATGAATTTGGGAAAGTTAGAGTCACATCAAAGAAAAATGCAGGATTAAAACCCTATGTGGTGGGAGGTGTGGGAGGTGGGCAACATGGGAATCCCAGTGGGTTCTGTGTAATATTTTAGGTAATCTAAGCACCTCTTAAAATATATGTATATATATATATATATATAAATAACATTTTTGTAAGCAAATACACATATATGCATATATATTTATATATCATTTTGTAAATGTTTGTATGTATTGTGAGAATTTTGATTTTTACTGATAAAAAAAAAAAAAAAAGAATCTAAGTACCCAAGAGAAAAAAAAAAAAAAAAAAAAAAAAACCCTATGTATGAAAGGAATATTGGAAATCCTTCAGCCAGGCTAATGCCTGAAATATTCATACATTAGTTAGTGTTGTAATGTACATGGGAATGCTTCCATCAGAAATAAAACCTCATGGAATGTGAGAAAATTCAAAGTAGAGAGAAACCATAGGAGTGTCCTGAATGTAGTCTGCTTTTTACAGTCATTTTGAACACTTCATTTTAAAAGTCATACAGAGGAACAAGTATGGAAATATAATACATGTGGGAAAATTTTCAACCTGACAGAAAACCTCTTTATTCATCAGAAAATTCTTACTGAATAGAAATCATATATATGTGGGAAAGCTTTAATTCAAATATCAAATCTCAGATACAAGAGATTCCTACTGCAAAGAAACCCTATGCCTGTAAGTCATGTGAAAAAGCCTTTAGGTACAAATCATATCTCACAGAACATGAAATACTCATAGGGAGAGAAACAAAATGAATGTAAAGAATGCAGAAAAGCCTGCAGCTAAAAGCAACAGTTCATTAAACATCAGAGCATTCATTCTGGATAAAAATTCTATATATGCAATCAATATGGAAAAACCTTCAACCAAAAGGAAAACCTCTTTAATCATCTGAGAACACATACTGGAGAGAAACCCTATGAATGTGATGGATGTTAGAAATTTAAATCAAGCTTCATTACCCACCAGAGAAGACAAACTGGATAGAAACCTTACATATGTAAGGAATGTAGGAAAGCCTTCAGTAGCAAATCAAATCTCACTGACCATGAGAAAATTCATAGTGGAGGGAAACACTATATATGTAAGGAATGTGGAATAACCTTCAGCCAGAAGCAGTATCTCATTAGACATTACAGCATTCATACTGGAGAAAAATACTATGAATGTAATGAATGTGAAACTCCAAAGAATCTCCACCTCCAGTCTGTGCAACTTGTTGCCAATCTTTTAAGGAAGCGGCTGTGACTGTGCAATTCAGGATGCCTTTCTCCTCTTGGAAAAGTGAACTTGCAGTTTGTTCTGAGATCTGCTTCTCCCATATCTTGTTCCACACTCATCTGTGTTCAATTTGTTACCACTAATTTATGCATCAGAACTCGAGATTTCTCTTAATTTATGTAAAGATGGGCTTTCCACTTATTTCAAATTATTCTGGTTGTCTTCATTGGTTCTTCAATCCATTACATCCTGGGTAAGCATTTTAAAAATTATGATTTTAAAAATAATCCTTCCCATTTTTGTAGATTTCTTATAAGGCACCCAAATGCCACCAGTGATTGCTGGCTCTGCCTAAACCCCCAACACGCTTATTACATTGGAATAGGAGCAGATGGAAGCACTATCCCCAATACATCACTGTATGTTCAAAATATATCAGTATGTGAGAGCCAAAGTTTATGTAAGTGGGGTCATGAGACAATTCTAACTCTGGGGGACTTACAAGTTAATGGCATCTGTTTCAACCTCTCCTCAAGCAAAATCAATGCAACATTCCTTGGCCCCCACAGTTGTCAGTTGTTTTCTCTGATGAAACTGATGAATCCTATTATTGCAAAGCCCCCAATGGCACCTGGTTTGCCTGTACCCAAGGAATCACCCCTTGTATCCCCCCCAAACCTTGTCACAATCTAATACTGAAAAAGACCCAGTCATTTGCCTCCTGGTGCATATCATCCCACAGGTATACTGGTATTCAGGTGAAGGAGGCTGTGAGCATTTTAGAACTATGAGTCAGTTTAAACACGTTCCTATTCTCCTTTCCATTATGCTTGGCCTTGGGATTGGGGTTTCAGCAGCCTTGGGAATGGCAGCCATGATCACTGGTAAAGAAATTTTTAACACCTTATCCACTCAAGTTGACTTAGACCTAAAAGAGTTAGAAAAATCAGTTAATGATCTCGAAAATTACTTATCCTCTCTGGCTGAAATGATTCTGCAAAATAGGCTTGGGTTAGTCCATTATTCTTAAAACAGGGAGGACTATGTATAGCCCTAGGCAAAACCTGATGTTTCTACACTAACCACTCAGGAGTGATAAAGGAAAGTCTCTCATTAGTCAGAAATAGGCTACAGGAATGAGAAGACCTCAGAATAAAAAGTACAACTGGTACAAAAGCCTGTGTTCATGGTCTCCATTACTAACTCACTTAATCACCGCTGCTGCAGGCCCACTTATCCTCATTATGCTAGGATTTCTAGTGGGCCCTCTTTTCATTAACTGTCTCACTTCCTATATTCAAAAAAGAATACAGGCAGTAAAACTAATGGTGCTACACTCTCACTACACGTCTCTTGCTCCTGACCCAGAGGCAATGGTTTGACTAATGCCATTACAGGAGTAGGGAATGAAAAGTAAAGAAGACCACACCAATTCTCCCCAGCAGGAACCCCAAGCTTATAGAATATGTGTGGTCATTAAAAACACGGACACCCATCTGGGCCTAATGGGGAAATGGCAGGCCTAATGCGAGAATGGCGCCACTTGAGCTGGGAAAAGATCAATCACTTCCCCCCCCCCGGCTGAGGTGCTAATGGCAAATATCCTCTTCTGTAACTCTGCTTGCTTGCTTTGCTCAGAACCCTATATAGAAATGCATATGTTTAAACCTACCAATCCTGTCTCTTGGCATGTGCAGGAAAATTTGGCACATGTGGGAAGAAAATCTATAAAGGCTACAGCTTCCAGATTTTAGGAATGACTCTTACTAAAGAGCATGCCCTGGGCTTTAATAAAGATTCCATTAAATTTTTCTCCTGGGAGTTGTTATTTATATGAAGTGTTTCACTTTACAGTGCAATGGTGGTCAGCACCCCATTTTGCTCAATGATGGCCACACCCAAAGTACAGCCACTGCTTTATGAGTTCCCATTTCTCCCAGACTTAGGAGATCCCTACTGATCCCTGTGCCCTGGTTTAATGCCCTCGTTTGAGTCTTGTGTGGACCCCAGAAAAGTATGTTCTTACTAACCCATTGCTGTGTGTGTAAGCCTTTTCTATGTAAGACATTTTGGTTAGATTCAGATAAGTGATCTTTCAACAAGGTCACTTTTTGTTAGAATATTTTAGTTTAGTTAAGGGCCTCTGATTAAATTTCAGGCACCAGGATGGGCCTCAATCATTGTGCAGAAGTCCTACATACAAGGAATACACAGAGAAAGAGTGCTGCCATGTGGGAGAGGGCTCGAGGATCTCCTACAGCTGTGGAGAGACACAGAAACCCTGAGAGACTGAGGAAGAGGTGAGAGCCTGGAGTCATGGAGCAGCTTGAATCTGAAGACATTCAGGCCAGATAAGGGAGAGGTGTGAACAATTGTGTCTGATCGCCCACTGCTGAGCTCAGGGACAAACTGAGTTTGAAGGAGAAGGCAGGGAGAGGCAGGCAGGCCAAACATTTTACCTTGGGAAGAATCCAGCAGCAGCTGCCCTTGTTAAGACAGCATTTTAGACGATGGCTTGATATGGACATTTTCACAGCCTCAGAACTGTAAGCTTTAAACCTAATAAATTCCAATAAAAGCCAAACTATTCCTGGTATTTTGCATTGGCATCACTGGGGAAACTCAAATAACTGAGGACACAGGGTTGGAGAGCTGCCCTGTTCCCAATCAGAAGTGTGATGCTGCTGCCCAGTGATTTCACCTGTAAACTGTGGTTATCTCCAGACTAAGCAGGAATGAGTTCAGGTAAGACAGAGGGGGAAGTGCCCTTGACCAGGAAGGCCTGCAAGACAGGGAGTCAACAGTGTTGTCACAGGGTTTGTGGACTAGTATAAAGCCACAGATGCCCCAGTATGGTGTACCTGCCTCAGGCAGGGGTTGGCCAGGTGGGCAGGGGCAGATAAAAGCATGGATCCATGGGTCTGGTGCAGCAGAGATGTCAGGGTACAGAGAGGAGTCTCCCTGCTCCTGCTCATTTTGCCCTTCCCTCTTTCCCTAGGCCTCCAGCCAGGACAGTCTGAGGAGGCTGCTCTTACTGTGCCCCTCCTTGGTCTGAGGTACAGACTCAGGTCTCCTGGTCCAGTCCTACATTCACTTTATCCAATCTTGGGGCAGTTAAATAAATAGCAATGCCAAGACAAAACATGTTGGTGCCAAGAAGGAAATGTCAAAATTCACATGACAGCATTGGCTACAGCAATAACACCACCAGAATGAGAAACATTAAGCCAGTGACCCTAATAAATAGTATGGGAATCCCAGAAAGTCCTGGGACCTAGGGCTAACCAGAATATAAGTGAGATTGTGAGAGAGTGCAATGTTTGCAGAAAACCTCAGAGGGTGCAGATGTCAGATATTTCTCAGACTAATTAAATATTAAATTTTCAACACAATTCTAACACAGTTTGAAACTCCACCCACTAAAGGGTGTGGCACAATGCCCTACTGACTGTGGACCAGTCAACGATCTTACCATAGCTTAATCATGCTCAGATTAACAGACCAGTTTACAAGCATAATCCAATATCTATCTCTGGAATTCATAAGATATCCAACTGCTACATATCCATTTACACATCTTATGCTATATATTATTTTATGGTGTATTTTAACAGTTTATTGATGTACTAGGCCACAGATATCCTTATTAATTTATCTATTCAATTGTAATTTAGATATATGAATTAAATTAACAGATATTGTACTTCAATCCATCCTGAATCTTGAAACTTCTGAGATTATTTTATTTCCGCCTGAAGAATATTCTTTCACATATCTTTTAAAGTGAGTTGCTGCTAGCAAAGTTTATGAGTTTTCACTCATCTGCAAAAGTATTTATTTCATTTCTTCCTGAAGGATGAGATGAATTAAATCTCAGGCCCTCTACGATCTCCACTGATTTTTAGATCACCCTTAGGGTTGAATTTCTCCATTCTGTTGTAAATGTAATCAGTTCTAGGGAGAGGAAATTAGAGGCTTTCAGATTTACAGCCTGATTCCTGACCACCCCACCCTCCAGGCAAAATCTGTGTGCTCTGGCTCTGGGGATGGGAATAATGGCACACCTCTCTGATTTACACACCTGATTTTGGAGCTAAGATTTGGTGGTGAAAGCACAGTATATTGAGTTCTTCTTGGGACCATTCCATGGACCAGTGCAATGGTGGTCAGCCCCTCATTTTGTTCAATGATGGCGACACCCAAAGTACAGACACTGCTTCATGAGTTCCCATTTCTCCTGGACTTAGGAGATCTCTCCTAATCCCTGAGCCCTGGGTTAATGCCTTCGTTTGAGTCTTGTGTAAGCTCCAGAAAATATCTTCTTACTAACCCATTGCTGTCTGCGTAAGTGTTTGTATGCAGGACATTTTGGTTAGATTCACATAAGGGATCTTTCGATTAGGTCAACTTTTGTAGATTGCTTTAGTTTAGTTAAGGGCCTCTGATTAGATTTCAGGCACCAGAATGGACCACAATCATTGTGCTGAAATCCTACATACATGGCACACACAGAGAAAGAGTTCTGTCATGTTTACCCTGCCATGTGGGAGAGGGATCCAGGATCTCCTACAGCTGTGGAGAGACACAGAAACCCTGAAAGGCTGAGGGAGAGGCCAGAGGCTGGAGTCATTGAGCAGCCTGAAGCTAAAACATAAAGGCCAGAGGAGAAGGTTTAGGTGTGTGTAATTTTGTCTGATGGCCCACTGCTGTGCACAGGGAGAAAGTGAGTTTAGAGGATAAGGCAGAGAGAGACAGGCAGGCCCAATCTTTTGCCTTGGCAGGATTCCAGCAGCAGCTGACCATTATTAATTTTTGATGATGCCTTGATTTGGACATTTTCACAGCCTAAGAACTGTAAGCTTTAACCCTCATAAATTCCAATAACACCCAACCTCTTTCTGGTACTTTGCATTCGTAGTGCTTGAAAAACTAAAATAGCTAGGGACCCAAGGATGGAGAGCTGTTCTGTTCACAAATGTCAATGTAATGCTGCCCAGTAAATTCCCCTGCAAACTTTGGGTGTCTCCAGACTAGGCAGGAATGAGTACTGGTAAGATGGAGGGGGAAGGGAACTTGGTAAGCAAGTACTGTAAGACAGGGAGACAGGTAGGGGAGTCACATGGTTTGTGGACTAGTATAACCCTAACCACGTTGGCTCTGGAGTCGAGTGAAAAATGGGTGTGTCTCCTACCTTTTGCCTTCCTTAAGGGCAGATGTACCCCCTATGTGCAGGGCATTATGCCCCATGAAATATTATTTGGCAGACCCCTGCCCTTCTTACCCAAGTTGGGGTTGGGAAAAATATCTGAATATGACAACCAATATCTTTTCTCTACTCTAAAGGAACTGGACCAGATTAGGAAAATGGTCAATCAAACAGTCCAACAAGCCCATCCCCCTCATCCATGTGCCAACCCTCCTTTATTTCAGGTGCACCCCAGAAATCGAGTCTGGGTATGAAAGCTCCAAGCTGGAACACTTGAGCCACAGTGGACTGGCCCGTATGTGGTCATCCTCACAGTGTCCATGGCAGTAAAAGTCACCGGAAAAAGACACTGGATACATGTGTCCCAGCTAAAAGTCATCAGGTCTTTTCTGCCAAAGGGGACAGTCACCAGAACAGAAGACCCCATAAAGATCAAGATTCAGTGAACGAGTTAAGACTAAGGGTGGGGAAGAGGGAGGGATATGGCAACAGTCTGGCAAATGAGTTTGCAGCCCCTCTTGGTCATTAGCATGTGCATCAATAGTTTTTGACTGGGAAAAATCCCACCCTCTCTTTTGACCTGTGTGCCCTCCTTGGGGAGAGTTGTAACAACCTAGACTTAGAGCCAGATGGCCCTACTGTAGGTCGTGGATGTGAAGACAAGTATTTAGAAAGAGGACTAACCCAGGCCAAGCTCTATGCCTGCCCCGCAGACAGGCCCCCAGAATGCCATACTCGAGGGCAGTACCACTGTGCTTAATGGTGTTGCAAAACCCTAGCCCCATGGACTTCCAGAGATACTGCTATCAGCCTCTTCAGAGAGGCACAGCCCCAGAACCCCACCATAGGGTCCAGTAACCCCATTCACATCCATATTATTAATGGGTTCAATAATGTCTGGGAAGGAGGCAAACCATGGGGTCTCAGACTATATGTAGTTGGTCAAGACCCTGGAGCTGAGTTTACCATCCAATGGGGGTATTCTAAAACCCCCTCCAGCCAATCCAGTGGGCCCCAACTGGGACATTCTCCTTAACCCAGAACCAGTAATTCCACCCAAAGAAAACCAGGAACCTTAACATCCCCCAAGTATAAACCCCCCAGAACCCCCTTGTTGCCAATGTTGTACTCTGTCTTCACATTCTTAAATGAGAGCCACCCAAATGCCACCAACGTTTGCTGGCTCTGCCTAAACCCCAAACCCCCTTATTACATTGGTACAGAAGCAAATGGAAGCACTATACCCAAAACATCACTGTATGTTCAAAAGATATGAGTGAATGAGAGCCAAAGTTTATGACAGTGGGGTCATGAGCCAATTCTAACTCTGGAGGACTTACAAGTTTACAGCACCTGTTTCATCCCCTCCTCAAACAAAATCAATACAACCTTCCTAGGCCCCCACTGTTCATCAGTTGTTTTCTCTGAAAAAAACTGATGAATCCTATCATTGGAAAGGCCACAATGGTACCTGGTTCACCTGTACCTAAGGAATCACCCCTTGTCTCTCCCCCCAAACCTTGTCACAATCTAAGACTGAAAAAGACCCAGTCGTTTGCATTCTGGTGCATATCATCCCACAGGTGGTATTCAGGTGAAGGAGGCTGCGTGCATTTTTGAACTATGAGTCAGTTTAAATGAGTTCCTATTCTTGTCTAGGTCTTGGGATGGGGGTGCAGCAGCCGTGGGAACGGCAGCCATGATCACTGGTAAAAAAATTTTTAACACCTTATCCACTCAAGTTGAGTTAGACCTAAAAGAGTTGGAAATATCAGTTAGTCGTCTCAAAAATTCCTTATCCTCTCTGGCCAAAATTGTTCTGCAAAATAGGCATGGGTTAGATCTATTATTCTTAAAACAGGGAGGTCTATGTATATCCCTAGGTTTCTATGCTAACCATTCAGGAGTGATAAAGGAAAGCCTCTCATTAGTCACAGATAGGCTACAGGAATAAGAAGAAATCAGAACAAAAGTACAAACTTGTATGAAAGCCAGTATTCGTGGTCTCCATGGCTAACAACCTTAAGCACTGCTGCTGCAGTCCCACTTGTCCTCATTATGCTAGGATTTCTAGTGGGCCCTCTTTTCATTAACTGTCTCACTTCCTATATTCAAAAAAGGCAGTAAAACTAATGGTGCTACACTCTCACTACATGCCTCTTGCTACTGATGCAGAGGCAATGGTTTGACTAATGTCATTACAGGAGTAGAGAATGAAAAGGAAACAAGACAACACCAATTCTCCCCAGCAGGAATCCAAAGCTTATAAAATATGTGTGGTCATTAAAAACCTGGACACCCATCCGTGCCTAATCAGGAAATGGCTGGCCTAATGCAGGAATGGTGCCACTCGTGCTGGGAAAAGATAAATTACTCCCCCCCACTGAGGTGCTAACAGCAAATATCCACTTTTTTAACTCTGCTTGCGTGCTTTGCTCAAAACCCTATATAGAAATGTATATGTTTAAACCTACCAATCCTGTCTCTTGGCACACGTGGGAAAGTTTGGCATGCATGGGAAGATGATCTATAAAGGCTGTAGCCTCCAGATTTTAGGTGCAACTCTTACTAAAGAGCACACCCCAGCCATTAATAAAGGTTCCATTAAATTTTTCTCCTGGGAGTTGTTATGTATAGGAAGTGTTCCACTTCACAGTGCAACGGTGGTCAGCAACCCATTGCGCTCAATGATTGCCACACCCAAAGTATAGCCACTACTTTATGAGTTCCCATTTCTCTCTCCTTCCTGATCCCTGTGCCCTGGTTTAGTACCCTTGTTTGAGTCTTGTTTGGACCGTGGAAAAGTATGTTCTTACTAACCCATTGCTGGGTGTGTAGGCCTTTTCTATGTAGGACATTTTTGTTAGATTTAGATAAGGGAACTTTCGATTAGGACACTTTTTGTTAGAATACTTTAGTTAAGGCCCTCTGATTAGATTTCAGGCACCAGGATGGACCTCAGTCATTGTGCAGGAGTCCTACATACAAGGAACACACAGAGAAAGAGTGCTGCCATGTGGGAGAGGGCTCCAGGATCTCCTACAACTGTGGAGAGACACAGAAACCCTGAGAGGCTGAGGGAGAGGCCAGAGGCTGGAGTTGTGGAGCAGCTTGAATCTGAATACATCCAGGCCAGAGGATAAGGGAGAGGTGTGAACAATTGTGTGTGAAGGCCCAGTGCTGAGCTCAGGGAAAAATTGAGTTTGAAGCAGAAGGCAGAAGAGACAGGCAGACCAAACATTTTACCTTGGGAGGAATCCAGCTGCAGCTGACCCTTGTTAAGACAGCATTTTTGATGATGCCTTGATTTGGACATTTCCACAGCCCAAGAACTGTAAGATTTAACCCTAATAAATTCCAATAAAGCCAGCCTATTTCTGGTAATTTGCATTGGCAGTGCTTGGCAAAATCAAACAGCTAAGGACACAGGGTTGGAGAGCTGCCCTCTTCCCAAAAGGCAGTGTTAACCTGCTGTCTAGTGAATTCACCTGTAAACTGTGGGTGTCTCCAGACTAAACAGGATTGAGTTCTGGCCAGATGGAGGGGAAGTGCTCTTGGCCAGCAAGGCCTGCAAGACAGGGAGTCAGGCAGGGGACTCACGTTGTTTGGTGTCTTGTGTAAAGTCACAGATACCCCACTATGATGTACCTGGATCAGGCAGTTTTTGGGCTGTGGGCAGTGATAGATAAAAGCATGGGACCTGGAGTCTGGTACAGCAGAGGAGTCAAGGCACAGAGAGGAGATTTTCTGCTCCTGCTGCTTTTGCCCTTTCCTCCTTCCCTTGGCCTCTATCATTGACCCTCTGAGGAGGCTGTTCTTACTGTACTACTTCTGGGTCTTAGGCACAGACTCGGGTTCCTGTTTCCAGTCCTACATTCACCTTCTCCAATATGGGGCAGCTAAAGAAAGAGCAATATCAAGATGAAACATGTTGGTGTCAGGAAGGAAATGTCAAAATTCACATTACAGCTTTGGCTACACCAATAACATCACCAGAATGAGCAACATTAGGCCAGTGTCCCTAAAAAATAGTACAGGAATCCCAGAAAGTCCTGTGACATATAGCTGGCAAGAATCGAAGTGAGGTTGTGAGATGGTGTAGTGTTTCCAGAAAACCTCAGAGGGTGCCGATGCCAGATATTTCTCAGACTAAGTTAATATTAAATTTTCAACACATTTTTAACAGTGTTGAAAATGATGCAGACTTCTTCAATCCCAGAAGAGAACAGAGGGGTTGGATGGGAAGAAGGTGATGAACAACTGAAGATGCAGGACTGTAACACGTGTTCACTGCAGGTCCCCCAAGCCAGAGAGTGAATGTCCTGTTTGGGAACCAAACTCTCAGAACCCCAATGAAAACCATCTTCATAGGTTCTGAATCAGCAAAGGACAGGGAGACAGCCCTGCTCAGGTCTCTCAGCCTCAGTTAGGGATTTGACTTACTCCAGAATTTCTTCCCTGGGGAGTAAGCAGTAGGAAGTCTGTCTTCTCCTGTGGTGCTAACAGCCCTCTAACCAGACACGAGTAGGGAGCAGTGTGGATATCACACAGTCACATCCATGCTCCTTGTCTCCGTGCTCACCCTTGCTGAGGCAGGCGTCCACCAGTCCTGGCAGTTGGGGAGGGGTTCGAGGAGAGTGAGCACTTTTCCTTTATGGGAGACTGTATTTGCAAAGGGTTAGGGGTAGTGCCCCCTCATAATGTTGCAGATACAAAACAATATCTTCAAATCAACCACTTTGTATGATTTCATTGATTTCTTTTAAATTATAACTAAATTATCCATGCAAAGAGTATAAAAATAATTTATGTCTCTTATTACAACCAGCAAAATTTCTTCCCTAGCTTCATCCCCCATTCCTCCTTCCTCAGAATTATCTGCATTGGCACATATTTTTGGGTACATATTTCTGTTAGTAAATACATGCAGTCTCTAGTTTCATCAATCCCACAACCTATCACATTTGAGAAAAATATTGGAGTAGAACTTAAGAATATAAATAAATTTTCTAACTTCTTAAAATCCTGGAGAATAGAAGCATATCATCTAATTATGAAATGATGATTTCTGATTTAAAATAATAAGGAAAATTTGAATGAAGCAGAAAGCAGGCCACTGTAGTACAGTTGCTGTTAAACTTGAATCCACATCAGAATCTTACATTCTCTGCCTACATCTTAAGACTGTACTGTTGTGGATGTGAATATAGCTTCACTCACAAGACTTTTGTTATGTGGTTCTTTCTGCTTCTTAAAGTCCTATGCTTCTTTAGTGTTTGTGGGGTGCAGCAGAAGCAGTGCTCAGAGGGAAATTTATAGCATTGAATGCATTCATTAGAAAGGAGGAAAGATGCAATATCAATCATCTAAGTGTAGAATTTGTTAAGTGCAACAATATCTCCTTTTTATTTCTTTGATCATTCATGGCTCTTCTTGTTTCAAATGAGTATCACATCCAGTTTGGTGACTTCATAACTAGGAAATGGGGAAGTGATAAAGCACTTAATTTATGAACCGGACAAAACAACACCCCATAAGTCAACCCTGGAATATTCAAGCTTCTGAAGGATAAGAAAGGTTCAGTTTCCATAGATGCAAAAGAAAGGTGGCCCCAGAACAAAGGCCAAAATGGCAACGAAGGAAATCCTGAATACTTTGTTTGAGACTGACTATTTTTGTTCAATTTTTTCCTTCTATTTATTCGGATGACATGCAGTATTTTATATTCCTTAAAGTTTACCGGGGAAATTATAACACTTTAGCTTGCATTTCCAAATCTGCACTTATTATTTGTTATTGACTTGCTTAATAATGAATTTTAAAACATTTTATATCCTGTATTAGTCAGCCAAAGGAGTGCTGATGCAAAATACCACAAATCCGTTGGTCTTTATAAAGGGTACTTATTTGGGGTAGAATCTTACAGTTACCAGTCCAAAAAGCATAAATTTCTTCCTTCACCAAATTCTGTTAACTCATCTTGGAGCAAGAGAGCTGCCAACATTTGCCAGGGTCCAGTCTCCTTGGGTTCCTCTAATCCCAGGTCTGTGTTCCTCTCTGGGCTCTGCTCTTCTCTTTCCTCCACAATGTCACCTGTAGACTATGAGGCACTCTAAGCTTTGCCTGCCTCCACAAGGCCAGCTGAGAACTGTCAAGTGAATGGCTTGTCTCTTTTCATGGGGCCATCTGCCATTGCTCATCAGAACTCCAACATAAAAATCTAATCCAGCTCTGTCCTTTGCCATGTCTTTTTATGTTTGAGTACCACCCTCCAAAGGGCAGGGCTCAATGCCCTACCGTCTCTCCTAGTCAACACCCTTATCTTACCATATTCATGCCAATATTAACAGACCAGTTTACAAGCATAATCCCATATCTATTTTTGGAATTCATAATGATATCCAACTGCTACATATCCATTTATCCATCTTATGCTATATATTATTTTATGGTGTATTTCAACACTTTATTGATGTCCTAGACCACGGATATCATTCTTACTTTATCCTTTTAATAGTCATTTACATATATGAATTTAATTAACAGATATTGTTCTTCCATCCATCCTGAATCTTGAACCTTCTGAGATTATTTTCTTTCTACCTGAAGAATATTTTTTTACATTTCTTTTAATGTGAGTTGCTGCTAGCAAACTTTATTGCTTTTTAATCATCTGTAAAATTATTTATTTCAATTCTTCCTGAAGGATTGAGATGAGTTAAATCTCAGGCCCTCTATGATCTCCACTGCTTTTGAGAGCACCATTAGTGTTGAATTTCTGCATTCTGTTGTAGATGTAATCAATTCTTTGGAGAAGAAATTAGGTGCTTTCAATTTTACAGCCTGCTTCCTGCCCCACCACTCCTGAGGTAAAAATCTGTGCACTATGACTTGGTGGATGGGAATAATGGCACACCTCTCTGAGTTACAAACCTGATTTTGGAACTAAGATTTGGTGGAGAATGCACAGTATATTGAGTCCTTCTGGGGACCATTCTAGGGACCAGTGCATTGGTGGTCAAGACCCCATTTTGCTCAATGATGGCCACACACAAGTAAGCCACTGCTTCATGAAATCCCATTTCTCCCAGATTTCAATGACCCCTCCTGATCCCTGTGCCGTTGGTTAATGCTTGTTACCCTGTGTCGCTTTCAAAATGGGGAGTATAAAATGACTGTAAAGAGTAGACTACATTTAGGACAGTCATGTTTTCTCTCTAATTTAAATTTTCTCACATTCCATGAGGTTTTGTTTCAGATGGAAGGATTCCCATGTTCATTACAATACTGACTAATGTATGAATATTTCATGCTCAATGAGATTTAATGCCTGGCTGAAGGATTTTCAATATTCCTTACATACACAGGGTTTTACTCCTGCATGTTTCTTTGATGGGACTCTAGCATCCCCAATTCATGAAATCCCAAGTGGTCTCTCTGAAAGATTAGATCTCAAGTATCTCATTAGGTTGAATTTCCAAGAAAACTTCACACTCATTATACATAAAGGGGAGGATGAACATGTAGTGCAAACTGGCAAAACTCATTTTCCTCATTCTTTTTTACTTACATAGATTCCCTCATGCTTAGTTAAGCATGATGCAAAATCTCTTGTTGGAAAAGATGGTGTGAGAGAGAGCATAAATTGTTAAGCATTTAAATAGCATGCTTGCTAGCAGAGAAACATTTGTAAATATCTCAAAGGACACTGCATACCACAGACATCAGTGGGAGGAGGCAGAGCAGAATGAAAGCACCACTAATAATTTATTGTCTGAATTCCCAAGAAAGATTGTCTGGAAACACAGAAAGAGGCAGTGCTCTCAAGTACTAAGCTGAGAAAGGAGTGAACGATGTCCTACTTTTGTTATCAGCTTTGCAGTATAAAAAATAGCCTCAGCCTAAATAAACTTGCCTGCATTCCACATGGAATGAGGTCCCTTCGTCCCAACCTTTCTTTGGATCATTCCAAGGACTTTCTAGCTCCATGTTGCATTACAACAGATGGCACCCAATATGGGGCACAACTAATCTTTTCTGTGGATAAGTGCCATGGAAACAAGGACTGCTGGGTCGGATGGTCCTTGCATTCTGTTGATGAGTCAAATAATCTTGATCTTCAGGGTAATAGGTAATCAGTCAACTCGGTTAGAGGAATATTTCCAAGTTATGAAAATACTGTTAAAGAATACAGTGGTATCTGTGATGACCCTAGAGGTACTAGAAATATTTTCTCTTGTACAGAAACACTGTCATGTATGGCCTTTGTATACTCTTATTTCTGTTGCTCTTGAAACATTACAGTCAGATGAAAATGAAGATATTAAAATGGATACTGCTATTGCTAACACTGTAGCAGAACAATCTAATGATAATTTTAATGAAAATATATCTGAAAAAATTAATGAACATGCAAAACAGAAAAACTCATGTCTAATGAAAAGAAAAAAAGGAAAAGGGAAGTTATGGAACTTTTCCAGCAGTTGTTAAGCCATCCACTCCAAAAGATGATTTATTGTTTTATAAACCAGCGTCTATGCCTCCCAAGGTATCTACTACTCCATTCTTTGCAATATTTGATGACCCTCCAAAAGTTTCTGTTTTTGGCCCAGCACCATCCTCTTCAATTATGAAAAGTACATCACAGGGAGGTAGAGAAGGAAATTCAGAGGCTGTGCAATTTTTTTTACTTTTCCAGTAACTGTAACTCAAATTTCAGTAGATGTTAACAATCCCCCTGGGGGTGTACAATATGAGTATGATCCTATTCCTTTTAAAACTATCAAAAAATTTTAAAAAGCATGCACTCAATATGGTGTAGATTCTTCTTATACTCAGAATTGGTGCAAGAAATGGCACAAACAAAAAGATTAATACACTGGGATAGGGATTTGTTAGCTCAAGCTGTTCTGAATTCAGCAGAATTTTTACAATTTAAAACTTGATGGGTTGATGAAGCTAATATTGTAGCAAAATGAAATCATCAGCAAAATCCAGCACTGCCTATTACTGCTGAACAAATATTAGGAGCAGGACAATGGGCTGAAATTCCTCGCCAAGCTCAATATGATAATATTGGCATTTTACAAGTGCGATTGTGCTGCCTGGATGCCTGTCAACGAATCTCCACCCCTGGACAAGCTGTACATTCATTTTCAAAAGTTGTGCACAGAAGTACTGAACCTTATGCTGAATTTGAAGCAAGGTGGGAAGATGTAGTCAACAAGACAATAACACAATCTGATCTTAAAGAAATGTTTATCTAATGTTGATTTTTAATAACACTAACAGTGAGGGTAAAAAGGCATTATGCCCAATAAAGGCAAATGGAAGTACTATACAAGATTATATAAAAACATGCCAAAACATTGGACCTAATATCTATAATATGAACCTTCTTGCAGCTGCTCAAAGGGATGTTGTCCTGTTGTTAAGAATTTAAATTGCTTTAACTGTGACAAACCAGGTCATATGAAAAAAGATTGCCAAGCCAAAACTAGGGTAATACCTCCATTTAGCTGTAATAATAAATGAATAACACATCATGTGGGTCTTAAAAGCTAAAAGGGTTACACTGGGACAAGGGATTCCATTCTAAATATCATAAAAATGGAAATCTCACTTATAAAAGGGGAAAATAAAAAGCGGGCCTTGCTCAAGGCCCTCAGAAAAAGAATATGAATACATTTCACTGCCTGGCTAAAATCTGCCCAGGCAGCAACAGAAAAATTCACTCCAGCCTGTAACAGAACTTAAGGCAATTACCAAAAGCAATACAGCTGACTATATTTCCTCAGCTGAAACTAAGTTTATTTCTCCTTAACCCTAACTGTAACCATAACATAACCCTAAAGATAACCCTAACACTAAAACTAAGCCTAATACTAACCCTAACCCGAACCCTAGCCTTAACCTAACCCTAAGCTTAAACCTAACCCTAAATGTAAGCCTAACCCTAAACTTAACCTAACCCTAACCTTAAACCTAACCCTAACACTAAACCTAACCCTAAACCTAAACTAACCCTAACCCTAACTAACCCAAAACCCGACCCTAAACCTAACCCTAACCCTAACATTAACTAACCCTAATGTAACCCTAACCCTAACCCTAACCCCATCAAAATAGCTTCTTGTACTTTTACCTTATGGTTTCCATAGAGAAACAGGTCTTATCACCTTTAAAAAGAACACAATGTTCAAATCTGCTTTCTCAAAGTCAAATCCTGAAAGATAGCTTTTATTTCAAACTCACATATGTTTGTCTTTTACCTAAATAAAGGTAAAATGCTAAAAATAGTTATGGTCATGTGATATAAGTTGAATGAAGTATTTAAAACTGTTGTATAATTAAAATAAATTTTCTAATTTTATAACAATTAAAGTTATATGAATAAAAAGTTCATAGGAATACTTTAAATGTGTATAAAATTCCTGAAAATTTAATAATGTTTCCATATAATATTAAATAAAAATATAATGCTATTAAACATAATTTTTAGTTATAACTACAAGGAGAAAGCAGCCATTAAAGGCTGCCAGGGTAGTATAACAGTAAAATATAGTAAAATAAAATGACACCACTGCAGCATGTAGTGGTCCCAAATATTGCTAGTTTGTTGCAAAAAATTAATATCCGGTTATGTCATTATCACTTTGTTACAAAACTTGCTAAAGCTTGCTTTAATACTTTCTTTAAAAAGTCAAGCCAGCCCACATTCCCATTCCTGTAAAATAGCCAACAATAAATCAAGTTTATATTCAATACTGTAAGCAACAGCCCCAATTCTAATATAATATTAACAACAAAACCAATGCAAGTATTAAAATTACAAGTTAATTTAATACCCACAGCCCAAATAGGAAATACTAATTTGTTTTTACTTATGCCTCAAACTATACAAAATAATGAAATTGAGGTCATTCTAATTATGCTATTAAGAATTTTTAATGCTTAAGAAATAAAAGTTTATTTATTGGATGTCTGTTGTTTTATAACCTACTATAGTTATGAATTATGTATAATATACTTAAATACTAATCAAAACTTTAATACAATACATTGCATACTTAAGTAATATAATAACTTGTATATGACACGTGAATGTGTTTTATTACATGTATATGTAAATAGTTGTTTTTAGTTTCAACCATCCTGAAACTAAATGTATTAAAAAACAAGTCTGGCAAGATTTGTTCAAGTCTAAAAGTAAAGCTTCATGAAGAAAATTGTGTTAATCAACAAACCAATGCCTTGCTAGTTAACACTTTACACATTTCAGCTAAAATATTGGAAATTAAAATAGTAAGCACATCAAGGATGTTTTGTAACAAATTTTAAAAAGTAAAGTGCATTTCAACGGGTGTTGTATTCCTCCCTGGGGGAGTTGGCGACTCTCCCAGGGATTGATGCATAAAACTTAAGATGTACTGCCCAGGGAGTGTTGTGTTCTTTCCTGAGGAGGCCGGCCCCTTCCTTGGGAATTAGCAAAATTCTCACAAGTTGATATCTATACTATCAAATTCATTAATCCTAAACACAGTCAACCAAAACTCTAGTATCAGTTGCTACTTCAACAATACAACCCTTCACAGCTAAAAGCTAAATATTGGTAAGTATATATAAGACTGCTCTATTTATCTGTCATTCTGTAACTTTGTTTAATATTGAATTAATCTTTTGATTAGTTATGTTATTTGTTTCTCACCCAAATTTTCAATATAAGCTTATTAAACTAAATATATATATTAACATTTATCTTGTATTTTCTAGGACTCTAGCCATAAATAAGCCAAGTACACCAGTGTATCCCCTGATTTAGTAAGCCTGTGAATGTATGTATACTTATCATTAAAAATTAACAGTTAAATCTCTATAAATGCTATAAAAACAAAAAAGTGGGAAATGGTGAGGTGTGAATACAATTATATCAAGCATTATTTACAATAAATTTTTTAAGGCAAAGGTCAGAATCATATACATCAGCAGCAGAGCGTTTTTGGCAAAAATCAGGCAATAATACAGAAACAAATATTGGTCAACTAGTTTACTGAAAGCATAAAAATAATAATCAATGGGATAAGGCCGAAGTTAAGTTAGGATAAAGGGTCGAGGTTTTGCTCTTATCATTACAGATAAAGGAGACCAGCTTTGGGGTCCTGTCCAGGCGTCAGAAACCTAGACAAAAACAAGCCAATAAAAGCTGACACAAAAAGCAGAAAAGGCAGAATGTCACTCTAACACAGTTATTCCTTGCTATGCTTACCTTGAAAACCACAGCAGTAAGTAGTGCACTTTCATATAATTATACATATTGGGCTTATATTACTAATTCATCTCTTTTAGAATTGTTGTCTTGGGGGTACAAATCTTACCCTGTTTATATTAATCAGTCTTTTCATTTTCCGGCGTCTATTGATCCTCGCCTTCCTCTGAAACCTGAGGAGGAAGGGAAATTTACTGAAAATTTAAACTTGCCTTTTCTTGAATGATCTAACTGCAAAGGATCCATCAATCCATATATACAGCCCCAAAATCATAGTACAAATTGATAAATGGCATACATGCCATGTTTCATCTGAGGTTGCACTGTTAATTCCTATAGAATTGTAAAGAATTTGGGCACTTATAGGGATACCAAAACCTAATGGAAACACAACCATAAGTTGAAAATTAATAATTCAACAAAATCAATGAATGAAGCTATTGTTATTTTTAGAATTTTGGGGATCTCATAAGTATAAATACATCACTAAATTGGACTCATCAGGGAAGATTTATCCCAAAATTATGGGACACAAAATTAACAAAACTAAAATTATTTGTAGAAATTATTTTTGGGAACTAGACCAATTTTTGAATGGCAAGGCAGTAAAACTATTATTACCAGTTTAAAAAGGAAATCCACTTAATTTCTTAAAGTGTGTGTATGGGATCCCATTGTTTTTATAGTAGGAACAGTGAGCATTAATCAAAAATTGTTTTTCTGCAACAAATGCTCCCTTTACACTTTTGTATCAGAATCTGTTTTACAGGAGAGTTCTGCTGTGGTTCTCATAGGATGATGACATCATGAAGTATGGCTTCCAGTTCTCATGAATCGCTGCTGGCTGTCTTCCCCTGAGAGCCAAATCCTTTGGCACTTTCTAAATCATTATTTGAAAAGAAGCAAATGTTTAATTGGATTGATTATAGCTGCTGTTTTAAGGCTTATAAGTATTATTACAGCCACTGCTGTGACAGGAACTGACCTACATGAGAATGTCCAAACAACAATATGTTAAAAATTGGCATCATAATGCTAGTGAGCTATGACATAGTCAGGCATATATAGATGAGCAAATTAATAATAGGCTTAATAACTTAGAGATGGCTGTTACACAAATGGGAGATCAGGTATATAATCTAAATTAAAACAAGGTTTGAAGTGTGGTTGGAATGAAATCGGTTTTTTTTATCACTCCTCTCCCATACAATGATTCCCATTATGAATGAAAAAAATTTAAACATCATTGAATTGGTCATCACCCAAATTTATCTATTGAAATTGCAGATTTGCAAAAAATGATTTTGAGCATGTCTCAGAATCAACTTACTATGCCTCCAGGTAGCGAATTTGGCAATCAGTGTCAGATCAATTAAATAAAATAAACCCCTTACATTGGTGGAAAACAAACTCTGTACACGATAACTTCAGTGTGGTGATCATTGGTGCTCTGCTACACTTAACTGTATTAGGAAGCTTTCTCAAAGACCTGCTGTCCCACATTAATAGGGCTGAAAAGGCCAGTCATGCCAATCACTTGATTCTGCTTAAAACCCTTGAATCTCAAACCCTTGTCCATGTAGCTTGGCTTTTGTCCAGTGATGGGTAAGACCTTCAGAGGAGGGCAACATAAGACAGGCACAGTCACCCTGGACAAAAAGAAAAAAGGGGGGAATTGTTGGAAAAGATGCTGAAAGCCAGTGCATAAAGGGTTAAGCATTTAAAAAGCATGCTTGCTGGCAGAGAAACATTACCAAATGTCTCCAAGGACACGCATACTGCAGACATCAGTGGAAGACGCAGAATGGAATGAACACAACACTAAGAGGTTATGGTCTGAATTCCCAGGAAAGATTGTCTGGGAACACAGAAACAGGCAGTGCTGTCATGTACCAAGCTGAGAAACTAGTGAAGGATGCCATAATTTTGTTATCAGCTTTGTAGTATAAAAAGCAGCTTCAGCCTAAATAAACTTGCTTGCATTCCACATGGAGTGAGGTCCCCTGGTCCCAAACTTTCTTTGGATCATTCGCTGCTCGATCTACCTCCACGTTGATTTACAACATTTCCTCAAAGTGAATTTACATTCATAGAAGTGGTATTTCGAGGAAGCAATGCTTGTGGTCAAGGAAAATATTTTCCCAATTTTCTTACATTCTCTGCCTTCATTTTAAGTCTATACTGTTGTGGAAGTGGATATAGCTTCACTCACAAACCTTTTGATATGTGGTTCTTTCTACTTCTTAATGTCCTATGCTTCTTCTTACTTTGTGGGGTGCAGCAGAAGAAGTGTTTAGAAGGAAATTTATACCATTAAATGCATTCATTAGAAAAGAGGAAAGATCCAATATCAATCATCTAAGCATCCAATTTGGGAAGCGCAACAATATCTCCGTTTTATTTGTTCTATCATTCATGGTTCTTTTTGCTTCAAATGAGCATCACATCCAGTTTAGAGACTTCATAACTTGGAAATGGGGAAGTGATATTGTACTTGATTTACGACGGGGACAAACCAACATCACATAAATCAACCCTGGAACCTTCAGGCTTCTGAAGGACAAGAAAGGTACAGCTTCCAAAGATTCATGAGTAAATTGGCCCCCGAAGACAGGCCAAAATGGCAACCCAGGAAATCCTGAATACTTTGTTTGTACTGATTATTTTTGTTCAATTTTTTTTCTATTATTTTGGGTGAGATGTACTATTTAATATTCTTTAAAGTTTACCGGAGAAATCAAAACAACTTTGCTTGCCTTTCCAAATCTGAACTTATTATTTATTATTAACTGGCCAAATATCATATTTTAAAACATTTTATGTCCTCTATTAGTCAGCCAGAGCTGTGCTAATGCAAAATACCAGAAATCTCTGCGACATTATAAAGGGTATTTATTTGGCATAGAAGCTTACAGTTACCAGGCAATAAATCATTTGTTTCTTTCTTCACAAAGTCTGTTATACTGTCTTGGAGCAAGACAGCTGCTGACGTTAGCCAGGGTTCAGGCTTCTTGGGTTCCTCTCTCCCAAGGGCTGTATTTCTCTCCGGGCTCAGCATCACTGTTTTCTCCACATGATCCGCTGTAAACTATTAGGCTCCCTCAGCTTTGCCTCTCTCCACAAGGCCAGCTGTGAACTGTCAGGTGAATGGCTTGTCTCTTTTCCCCGGGGGCTTCTGTCCTTGCTCCTCAGAACACCAAGGTCAAATACTACTCCAACTCTGTTCTTTGCCATGTCATTTTATGTTTGAGACCCCACCCACCAAGTGGTGGGGCTCAACACCCAACCGACTGTGGCCCAGTCAACACCATTATCATAACTTAATCATGCCCAGATTAACAAACCAGTTTACAAGCATACTCCAATATCTGTTTTTGGAATCCATAATGATATCAAACTGCTACATATCCATTTACCCATCTTATGCTATATAATATTTTATGGTGTATTTTAACACTTTATTGATGTCTTAGGCCACAGATATCATTATTACTTTATCCATTCAAAGTCATTTAGATATACGAATTTAATTAACATATTATTCTTCCATCCATCCAGAACCTTGAACCTTCTATGATAATTTTCTTTCTGCCTGAAGAATATTCTTTTACATTTCTTTTAAAGTGAGTTGCTGCTAGCAAATGGTATTAGATTTTAGTCATCTGTAAAATATGTATTTCACTTCTTCCTGAAGGATTGAGATGAATTAAATCTCAGGCCCTCCATAATCTCCACTGCTTTTGTGAGCACCCTTAGGTTCAAATTTCTCCATTCTGTTGAAAACGAAATCAGTTCTTTGGTGAATAAATTAATCGCTTTCAGTTTTACAGCTTGCTTCTTGCCCACCCCCCCCCAACAAAACAGTCAAAAATCTGTGCACTCTGGCTCTGGGAATGGGAATATTGGCACACCTCTCTGAGTTACACACCTGTTTTTGGAGCTAAGATTTCGTGGAGAAAGCACAGTATATTGAGTTCTTCTTGGGACTATTCTAGGAACCAGTGCAATGGTGGTGAGCATCCCATTTTGCTCAATGATGGCCACACCCAATGTAGAGCAACTGCTTCATGAGTTCCCATTTTTCCTGGATTTACAAGATCCCTCCTGATCCCTGTGCCCTGGGTTAATGCCTTCATTTGAGTCTTGTGTGGACCCTGGAGAATTATGTTTTTACTAAACTATTGCTGTGTGTGTAAGCCTTTTGTATATAGGACATTTTGGTTAAATTCAAATAAGGGAACTTTCAACTAGGTCATTTTTGTTAGATTCCCCTAGTTTAGTCAAGGGCCTCTGATTAGATTTCAGCCACCAAGATGGACCCCATTCATTGTGCTGAAGTCCTACCTACATGGAACACACTGAGAAAGAGTGCTGCCATGTTTTCCCTGCTATGTGGATGAGGGCTCCAGGATCTCCTACAGCTGTGGAGAGAAACAGAAAACCTGAGTGGCTGTAGGAGAGGCCAGAGCCTGGAATCATGGAGCTGCTTGAAGCTGAAGATATCCAGGCCAGAGGAGAAGGGAATGGTGTGAGCAATTATGTCTGATGACCCACTGCTGAGCTCAGGGAGAAAGTGAGTTTGGATGAGAAGGCACAGAGAGACAGGCATGCCCAACAGTTTGCCTTGGCAGGAGTCCAGCACAGCTCACCCTTGTGAAGACAGCATTTTTGATGATGCCTTGATTTGGACATTTTCACAACCTCAGAACTGCAAGTTTAACCCTAATAAATTCCAATAAAAGCTTAACTATTTCTGGTATTTTGCATTGTCAGCACTTGGCAAACTCAAACAACTAGGCACATAGGGTTGGAGAGTTGACCTATTCCAAAATGGCTGTGTGATACTGCTGCCCAGTGAATTCATGTGTAAACTGTGGGTGTCTCCAGACTAAGCAGGAATAAGCACTGGTATGATGGATGGGGAAGAGCTCTTGTTCAGCAAGCCCTGCAAGACACAGAGTCAGTCAGGGGAGTCACAAATTTTGGAGACTAGTATAAAGTCACAGATGCCCCAGTATGATGTACCTGCCTCAGGTAGGTGTTGGCCAGCTGTGCAGGGTGAGATAAAAGCATGGGACCTTGGGTCTTGTGCCCATAGGAGTCAGGGCACAGATAGGAGGCTCCCTGCTCCTGTTCTTTTGCCATTCCCTCCTGCCCTTGGTCTCCAGTGTTGAACCTCTGAGGAGGCTGCTCTTACTGTACTCTTCCTTGTTTTCAGGCACATACTCTTGTCTCCTGCTTCCAGTTCTACATTCACCTTCTCCAATATTGGGGAAGCTAAAGAAAGAGCAATACCAAGGTAAAACCTGTTGTTGACAGGAAGGAAATGTCAAAATTCACATTACAGCATTAGCTACAGCAAAAATATCACCAGAAAGAGCATCACTAGGACAGTGACCCTCATGAATAGTATACAAATCCCAGAAAGCCCTGCGGCCTAGGGCTGACAAGAATAGAAGTGAGGTTATGAGAGAGTGCAATGTTTGCAGAAAACCTCAGATGGTGCATATGCCAGATATTTCTCAGACTAATTTAATATTAAAATTTTAACATATTTTTAACAGTGTTGAAATGATGCAGAGGAGAATGGAGGGGTTGGATGGGAAGAAGCTGATGAACAACTGAAGAAACTGGAATGTAACACGTGTTCACTACTGTTCCCCCAGTACAGAGAGGGAATGTCCTTTTTTGGAACCAAACTCTCAGAACTCCAATGAAAACCATCATCAAAGGTTCTGGATCAACAAAGGAGGACAGGGAGAAAGCCCTGCTCAGCACTCACAGCCTCAGTTAGTGATGTGAGTCATTCTGGACGGTCTTCACTGGGGAGTAGGTAGGAGAAAGTCCATCTTATCCTGTGGTGCTAACAGCCCTCTAACCAGACACATGTAGAGAGCAGTGTGGCCTTCACATGCTCACATCCATGCTCCTCCTATTCCATGCTCACTCTTGCTGTGGGTGGCCTCCACTCGTCAAGGCAGCATGGGAGGGTGCCCAAGAGAGAGCAGATTTCCTTTATGGGTGACTGTATTTGCAAAGGGTGAGGGGAAGTTCCCCTCCCCAGTAATGTTGCAGATACAAATCAATATCTTCAAATCAACCACCTTGTATGATATCATTGTGTACAATTTTCATAATTTCTTTTAAATTATAACCAAATTATCCATGCAAAGATTTTAAAAATAATTTATGTCTGTTATGGCAAACAGTAAATTTCCTTCTCTAACCCCAACCCCTATTCCTTCTTCCTCAGAATTATCTGCATTGGCAGATTCTTTTGGGTACACATTTCTGTTTGTAAATACGTGCATTCTCTAGTTTCATCCATCCCACACCCTATCATATATAAGAAAAATGTTGGAGTACAACTTAAAAATATAAATAAATTTTCTAATTTCTTAAAATACTTGAGATTAGAAGTATATCATCTTATTATAAAAGGATCATTTCTGATTTAAAATAATAAGTAAATTGGAGTTAAGTCTAAAGCAGGCAACTGTAGTTCAGTGACTGTTAAACTTGAATCCACATCAGAATCAGGTGAAGAAATGGAAAAAATATAAGTGGTTGGCTTGTCTTATAAGAAAATGCTACAGCAGAGAGGCAAGATGGCTTCATTTTAGGAGGATACTCAACTGACTAGCTAGCTCTCTGGGGATGGCCGATTGTGGATGGGGTCCTGCCCATGGGTCTGTGCTGTGGGCACATGGAGCAAGAAGCTTGGGTCACTTAGCAGTGGGCAGATCTACAGTGTGGAGTATTCGGTGGAAATTCTTGAGTTTTGAGCCTGCCTGTGGTGGTTAACACAGACAGCTGAGCCCCACACACAGGGACAATGGCTGGTTTGTACCAGGAATCCTGCAACCGTGACTCAACCTCCAGGTTTGAGGTAGCATACTCTGAGGGAGGGAGGGCTCTGACAGAAGGTGTAGAGGGTTTAACTTCTGTGGATTGGCCATCTGTACCCCCTCATAGCTTTGGGGATCAGATAAGCTGGCTTGAAACAGTGCCAGGCTGAGGGGAGAGGAGAATCTGCTGAGGAAACCTAATTTTCCAAGCAGCCCACTTACACTGAGGCCTGGCCCTAGAGGGGGCGGAGTCAACCAATTTTATCATTCTGCCCTGACAACTTCATAGCTTCACTCCTCTAGGGAGGCAAGGAAGTGGGAAGGGATTGATTAGATTCCGTGATCCTATTTAGGGTCCTCTCGATGAAGGGGGTGATCTAGCAGAGGACACTTTTGGGTCTCTTATATTGCCAAAAAAAAAAAAAAAAAAAGAAGGAGACAGTCACTTTAAAAAATGAATTCCTGTTCATAATTTAGTTTAATACCTAAAATCTACCTCAAAACCAGACAGAACCTGGAAGATAAATTAATAAACACAAGCAGGCTGAGAGGATCTGCAAGGACCCTAGAAGGAACATTTCCTCCTTAGCTTTGTTTGACTGTTTGCTGGTGTGGTTGTTTGTTTTTTTCTGTTTATTTGTTGTCTCTTGAAATTCTTTCCTCTTTCTTCCCCCATTTCTGTATTCCTTCATTTTTTAAAAAAATTAGGAGCTCCTAGCTTACCTCTTCTTTGCTGTTCTTCTTCTTCACTGATTTCTCATTTTCTGTCTATATTGATACTGTATCCCAAGCTATCACTTATCTTTCCTTCATCTCTCTGCCTTCTGCTTTCTGTTGTGGTTCTTAGACACCACGCTTTTTCATTAGCCCACAACTTAAAGGTGCCAATTTCTATTCTATCACTTTTGTTTTCTTCTTATATTAATAATATTTTCCTTTTAGCCCTTTCTTTACTCTTTCTCTCCCTCCTCATCATTCTAGCCTTCTAAATCATTATATATATATTCCTCTATTTGGTTCCCCAGTCCATTGTAGGTATTCCACTTTTTTTCCCTATTACTCTACACTGCCTACACAAGTTAAATATTCATTTCACTAACTCCTATTTGGCCCTTCTTTTAACTTTTATCAATATTACTATTATCCTTCTTCCTTTCTCACACCTTTCCATCCGTCTGGGACTAATTTTTGCCTTCAAGATAACATAGAAATAAGCAAGGAAACAAAATAAGAAGAAAAAGTGTCAAAGAGAAAACTTAACACACACATAGAACCACCAACTAAATAAAACACGAGAGTAGTGAGAGAAGCTAATTAACTGAATAAACCCAGCAAGATAAAATAATGACTAGAGAGCAACAAAAAATTACAAACCACACTGAGGAACAGGAAGACATGGACGACTCCAATGAACAAACTAAAAACTAGGAATATATGCAGAACATTGAACAACTAATCAAATATTCCCAAACAAATATCATGAACCAAATTAATGAAGTGAAGGAAGAGATTAAGGATATAAAGAAGACACTGGGAGAACATACTGAAGAAATTGTAAACATACACAAAAAGCTAACAGATATGATGGTAATCAATTGTGCAATCTAAGAAATCAAAAGGATGCTGGATTCACATAACAGCAGATTTGAACAGGGAGAAGAAAGAATTAGTGATGTGGAAGACAATACAGCTTAAATCAGATAGTAAAACAGATAGACAAAAAAATATAAAAAAACCAGCAGGGACTCAGGCATTTAACTGACAACACAAAACACACAAACATACACATTATTGGCATCCCAAAAGAAGAGAAGGAAAGGGAACAGAAGGAGTGTTGAAAGAAATAATGGCTGAAAACTTCCCAACACTATTGAGAGAGATGGATGTGGAGATCCAGGAAGCAAAGCACACCCCAAATAATGGAAATCCCAACAGGCAAACTCCAAGACATATACTCATCAAAATGTCCAATTCTCAGGACAAGGAGAAAATACTCAAGGCAGCAAGAGAAAAGAGATCCATCACAAACAAGGGATGCACAATAAGAATAAGGGTTCATTTCTCATCTGAAACCATGGAGGAAAGAAGACTGTGTTATGACATAGTCAAAAAACTAAAAGAAAAAAACCTTCAGCCACGAATTTTGTATCCAGCAAAACTGACATGCAAAAATAATGGAGAGTTCAAAATATTCACAGATAAACAGAAATTAACCTAGTATGTCAATAAGAAACTGGCACATCAAGAAATACTAAAGAAGTTCTACAAGTTGAAAGGAAAAATCGAGTTAACAGAGTTTAAAAACAACTAAAAATACAAAAACAGAAACAAAACAATATATGACGTACATTAATCCAAAGAAAATATGGCTGAAGTAAGAAATTCATTTTGAGTAATAACACTGAATGTTAATGGATTAAATTCACCACTCAAGAGACACAGATTGGCCTAACGAATAAAGAAATATGATCCATCTATATGCTGTTTACAAGAAACCCTCCTTTGATCCAGGGATTCAAGGAGGCTGAAAGTAAATGGCTGGAAAACAATTTCACAAGGTAACAATAGCCATAAAAGGGCAAAAGCATATATTCTAATATCAGACAAAATAGACTTTAAATGCAAATCTATTGTAAGAGACAATGATGGACACTAAATATTAGTAAATATGGTAATCTCTCAATAAGAGAAAACAATCATAAACAATAATGCACCTAATTGGGGTGCCTCAAAATTCATGAGGAAAACTCTGGAAATGCTAAGTGGAGAAATAAATGCCTCTACAATTATACCAGGGGACTTTAATACACAATTATCATCATTAGACAGAACATCTGGACAGAGAATCAACAAAGATACAAAAACCATCAACAATAAATTGGAGGACCTAGACTTAATAGACATATACAGAGCAATATACCCAAATAGATAAGGATTTCCATTCTTCTCGAGTGCACATGGATCATACTCCAAATAGACCGTATACCAGGCCGCAGAAAAACTCAATCAATTAAGAAAGATTGAGATTATACAAAGTAATTTCTCTGATGACAATGGAATTAAATCGGAAATCACTAAGGGCCAGAGAAACAGGTTAGTCATAAGGATATGGAAGTTAAACAACACACTCTTAGACCAACAGTGGGTCAAGGAGGAAATCTCAAAATAAATAAGTAACTACCTTGAAACTAATGAAAATGACAACACAACATATCAAAACCTATGGGATGCAGCCAAAGCTGTCCTGAGACAGAAGTTCATAGCCATAAATACATATATTAAAAAAGAAGAAAGAGCTAAAATTGAAGACCTAAATGAACACTTGGAGGAATTGGAAAAACAACAACAAACTAAACCTAAAGGAAGAAGATAGAAGGAAATAACAAAGATTAGAGCAGAACTAAATGACATAGAGAATAAAAAAGCATTAGAAAAAATAAACAAAACCAAAAGCTGGTTTTTCAAGAATATCAATAAAATTGACAAACCCTCAGCCAGAATAACAAAGAAAAAGAGAGAACAAATGCAAATACACAAAATAAGAAATGAAGAAGGGGATATCACTACTGACCCCACAGAAATAAAAAGCATCATAAGAGGATACTTTGAAAAATCATATGCCTACAAGAATGATAATTTAGAGGAAATGGACAAGTTTCTAGTAACTCACAAACAGCCTACATTGATGAAAGAAGAAATTGATGAACTAAGCAGTCCAATTACATGTAAAGAGATAGACTCAGTCATCAAAAACCTCCCAACTAAAAGAGCCCAGGACCAGATAGCTTCAAAGCTGAATTCTACCAAACATTCCAGAAAGAGTTAATGGCAATTCTACTTAAGCTATTCCAAAGAAGAGAAATAGAAGGAATATTGCCTAACTCATTGAACGATGCCAACATTACCCTAATAATAAAACCAAACAAAAATACCACTAGAAAGGAAAATTACAGAACAATTTCTTTAATGAATCTCGATGCCAAAATCCTCATCAAAACACTTGCTACTTGCATTGAACAGCATATCTAAAGGATTATACACTATGACCAAGTGGGTTTCTCCTAGTTATGCAAGGATGGTTCAATATAAGAAAATCACTCAATGTAATACACCACATAAAGAAAGTGAAAGAAAAAACCTCATGATCATCTCTATAAATGTAGAAAATGCATTCGACATAATACAGTACTCTTTCCTGATAAAAACACTGCAACAGATAGGAATAGAAGGAAATTTTCTGAATATGATCAAGGATATATATGAATAACCCAAAGCAAACTCATCTTCAATGGTGAAATCCTAAAAGCTTTCCCTCTGAGATCGTGAAAAAGACAAGGATGCCCACTATGACCACTCTTATTTAACATTGTCTTAGAAGTATTTGCTCTAGCACTGAATCAAGAAAAGGATATAAAAGGCATCCAGATTTGAAAAGAACTAAAATTTTCATTATTTGCAGATGACATGATCCTACACATTGATAGTCCAGAGAAAGCTACAACAAAGCTTCTGGAACTTATAAAGTAATTCAGTTATGTTGCAGGCTGTAAGATCAATGCGAAAAATCAGTAGCATTTCTGTACACCAATAATGAGCAATCAGAAGAGGAAATCAAGAAAAAAATAACATTTACAATACTAACTAAAAGAATCAAATACCTAGGAATAAATTTAACTAAAGATGTAGAGGACTTATATACAGAAAACAACACAACACTGTTAAAGGAAATCAAAGAAGACTTCAATAAATGGAAAAATATTCCCTGTTCATGGATAGGAAGACTAAACACCAGCAAGATTCCTATCCTACCCAAAATACTCTACACATTTAATGCAATCCCAATAAAAATCAACACTATATTTTTTAAGGAGCTGGAAAAACTAACCACAAAATATATTTGGAAAGGTAGGTGCCCCAAATTGCCAAAGGCATATTGAAAAACAAAAATGAAGTTGGAGGTATCTCACTACCAGACTTTAAAACATACTACAAAGCTACAATGATCAAAACTGCATAGTATTGGCACAAGGATATAACTATTGACCAATAGAATCCAATTGAGCGTTCTGATATAGATCCTTGCATACACATTCATCTGATATTCCACAAGGTTACCAAGGTCATTCAGTTGGGAGAGAATGGCCTCTATAACACATGGTGCTTGGAGAACTGTATATCCATATCCAAAAGAATGAGAGAGTACCATCTCACACCTTATACAAAAATCAACTCAAGATGGATCAAAGATCTAAATATAAGAGCCAAAATAATAAAGACCTTGGAAGATAATAGGAAAGCATCTACTGGACCTTGTAATAGGAAAAGCTTTCATGAACTTCACAGCCAAAACACGAGCAGGAAGAGAAAAAATAGACAAATGGGATCTCCTAAAAATTAAAATATTCTGCACCTCAAAGGATGATATTAAGGAAATAAAAAGGCAGCCTACCCAATGGGAGAAAATATTTGGCAACCTTATATCTTATAAGATCCTAATATTGTGCATATATAAAGAAATCCTACACCTTGAAAATAAAAAGACAAATAACCCATTTAAAAAATGGGCAAGAGACCTGAAAAGACACTTGTCCAAGGAAGAAATACCAAGGGCTAAAAAGCACATGAAAAAATGCACGACATCGCTTGCTATCAGGGAAATGCAAATCAAAACTCCAATGAGATACCATTTACACCCATCAGAATGGCAGCTATTAAAAAAACAGCAGACTCTTAAGTGTTGGAGAGGTTGTGGAAGAATAGGAACCCTCATCCACTGCTGGTGGAATTGTGGTATGCTCAAGCCACTGTGGAGGACAGCTTGACGGGTCCTCCGGAAACTAACAATAGATCTTCCATATGATCCAGTAATTCCACGAGTGTGTAAATACCCAGAAGACCTGAAAGCAAAGGCATGAACAGATATATGCCCACCAATATTCATACCGGCATTGTTCACCATTGCCAAAAGTAGGAATCAGCCCTGGTGCCCATCAAAAGATGAATGGTTAAGCAAAACATGGTTCATACATACAATGGAATATTACTCAGCTATAAGAAGGAATAAAATGCTAACACACGGAATATCGTGGATGAATCTTGAAGTCCTTATGTTGAGTGAAGAAAGCCAGGCATTGAAGGATGAACAGTATATGATCTCACTGATTTGAACTGAGGAAAGTGAGCATCTCTGAGAACCATTGTCTGAAAGATAGGTTAACAAGGGAAAGAAAGAGAAGAGTAGGCTGTAAGCCATCATGGACATGGACATAATCTATGGTAAAAGGATAGAGTATAGTTGCATATTGAAGGATAGGTCAGATGGGTAGTGATATTAGTGGTTTTGGTGGTGCAGCATTGACAGGTGGTTAGATTAGGAAGGGCAGGATGGAATGCCCAGGGCATGTAACTATGAATCCTGTCATTCCATGAGTCAAGACAGAGAAGTGTCATATGCTCTAGGGGGATGGGAAGGAAGGAACAGTTAAGATTAAATGGGGTATTTAGTCATCATGGGAAAGGTTTTTCATTACCTTACACTAATGGACACAGGACATGGTAAATATCATCAAAAATTATTAAATTCTACCGTCTAAATTGTAAACTATACTGTAAACCATTGACAATGTTTAGTTGCTATATTTTACGATCTCTATAACAGTTATAACAATGCTAACATCCATTTTACAAAAAGGTTTTAATATGGGATGGGGAAGGGAGAGGAAGGTTGGGCATGTGGGAGTCTCTAGTATTCCATGTGTGACTTATATGTGACCTAAAACTTCTTTGAAAATTAAATGAAAATTTGGAAGACACTGGGGAATGGGAGGGGGAAGGTGTCACGGTACACTAGACATCAGATAATACAGTGATAAAAGCAAAAAAGAATAATATTTGTAAAAAAGGAAACTTTTATGTTTTTTCCGTTTTTTGAATGTCCCAATCTGCTAACTATATTTTATTTATAGTTTACATTTTTTCTTCTGAGTTTCCTTGTATTTATCCTTGGACTTAATAGACATACACAGAACACTACACCCAAATACAGCAGGATTTACATTCTTCTCCAGTGCACATGGAACATACTCCAAAATAGACCACATGCTAGGCGAAAAAAACAACACTCAATGAATTCAGAAATATTGAGATTATAGAAAGTAAATTCTCTGACCACAACGGAATGAAGTTGGAAATCAATAAGGGCCAGAGAAACAGGTTAGGCACAAGGATATGGAAGTTAAACAACACACTCTTAGACAAACAGTGGGTCAAAGAGGAAATTTCAAAAGAAATCAGTAACTACCTTGAAACTAATGAAAACAACAACACAACATATCAAAACCTATGGGATGCAGCGAAAGCAGTCCTGAGAGGGAAGTTCATAGCCATAAATTCATATATTAAAAAAGAAGAAAGAGCTAAAATTGAAGACCTAACTGCACACTTGGAGGAATTGGAAAAACAACAACAAACTAAACCTAAAGGAAGGAGAAAACAGGAAATAACCAAGATTAGAGCAGAACTAAATGAAATAGAGAATAAGAAAGCACTGGAAACAATAAACAAAACCAAAAGCTGGTTCTTCGAGAATATCAACAAAATTGCCAAACCCTTAGCCAAAATAACAAAGAAAAAGAGAGAACAGATGCAAATACATAAAATAAGGAATGAGCAAGGTGATATCACTACTGACCCCACAGAAATAAAGAGTATCATAAGAGGATACTTTGAAAAATTATATGCCAACAAGAATGACAATTTAGAGGAAATGGACAATTTTCTAGAAACCCACAAACAGCTGAAAATGATGAAAGAAGAAATAGATGAACTCAACAGCCCAATTACAAGTAAAGAGATAGACTCAGTCATTAAAAACCTCCCAACTAAGAAGAGTCCAGGACCAGATGGATTCACAGCTGAATTCTACCAAACATTCCGGAAAGAGCTAACACCAATTCTACTTAAGCTCTTCCAAAAAATAGAAGTAGAAGGAATATTACCTAACTCATTCTATGATGCCATTATTACCCTAATACCAAAACCAAATAAAGATACCACAAGAAAGGAAAATTACAGACCAATTTCTCTAATGAACCTAGATGCTAAAATCCTTAACAAAATACTTGCTAATAGCATTCAACAACATATCAAAAGGATTATAGACCATGACCAAGTGGGTTTCATCCCAGGTATGCAAGGATGCTTCAATATAAGAAAATCAATCAATGTAATACACCACATAAACAAACTGAAAGAAAAAAATCACATGATCATCTCTATAGATGCAGAAAAAGCATTTGACAAAATACAGCACACTTTCCTCATAAAAACACTACAAAAGAGGAATAGATGGAAACTTTCTGAAAATGATAAAGGGTATATATGAAAAACCCAAAGATAAAATCATTTTCAACGGTGAAATCCTAAAAGCCTTCCCTCTGAGATCGGGAACAAGACAAGGATGCCCACTATCACCACTCCTATTTAACATTGTCTTAGAAGTACTTGCATGAGCACTGAGACAAGAAAAGGACATAAAAGGCATCCAGATTGGAAAAGAAGAAGTAAAAATTTCATTATTTGCAGATGACATGATCCTACACATAGAAAGCCCTGAGAAATCGACAACAAGGCTTCTAGAACTTATAAAGGAGTTCAGTAATGTTGCAGGCTATAAGATCATTGCTAAAAAATCAGTAGCATTTCTGTACACCAATAACCAGCAAACTGAGGAGGAAATGAGGAAAAAAATACCATTTACAATAGTAAATAAAAGAATCAAATACCTAGGAATAAATTTAACTAAAGATGTACAGGACTTATATACAGAAAACTACACAACACTGTTAAAGTAAATCAAAGAAGACTTAAATGAATGGAAAAATATTCCCTGTTCATGGATGGGAAGACTAAACATCATCAAGATGTCTATCCTACCCAAACTAATCTACAGATTTAATGCAATCCCAATAAAAGTCAACACTATATTTTTTAAGGAACTGGAAAAACTAACCACAAAATATATTTGGAGAGGCAAGAGGCCCCGAATTGCCAAAGATATATTGAAAAAGAAAAATGAAGTTGGAGGTATCACATTACCTGACTTTAAAATATACTACACAGCTACAGTGATCAAAACTGCGTGGTATTGGCACAAGGATAGACCTACTGACCAATGGAACCGGATTGAGAGTTCTGATATAGATCCTCGCATATACAGTCATCTGATATTTGACAAGGCCACGAAACCCACTCAGTTGGGAGAGAGTGGCCTCTTTAACAATTGGTGCTTGGCGAACTGGATATCCATATCCAAAAGAATGAGAGAAGAATACCATCTCACACCTTATACAAAAATCAAATCAAGATGGACCAAAGATCTAAATATAAGAGGGAAAACCATAAAAACCTTGGAAGATAATGTAGGGAAGCATCTACAAGACCTTGTAATAGGAAATGGTTTCATGAACTTCACAGCCAAATCACGAGTAGCAAGATAAAAAATTGATAAATGGGATCTCCTCAAAATTAAAAACTTCTGCACCTCTAAGGATGCAAACTACCCAATGGGAAAAAATATTCGGCAACCATATATCTGATAGGAGCCTAATATCCTGCATATATAAAGAAATCCTTCACCTCGAAAATAAAAGGACAAACAACCCATATAAAAAATGGGCAAGTGACATGAAAAGACACTTCTCCAAGGAAGAAATACAAATGGCTAAAAAGCACATGAACAAATGCTCAACATCACTTGCTATCAGGGAAATGCAAATCAAAATTACAATGAGATACCATCTTACACCCATCAGAATGGCAGCTATTAAAAAAACAGGAAACACTAAATGTTGGAGAGGATGTGGAGGAATAGGTACCCTCATCCACTGCTGGTGGGACTGTGGTATGGTCCAGCCACTGTGGAGGACAGTTTGGCGGTTCCTCAGAAAACTAGCAATAGATCTTCCGTATGATCCAGCAATTCCACTGCTGGGTATTTACCCAGAAGAACTGAAAACAAAAATACAAAGAGATATATGCACACCAATGTTCATAGCGGCATTGTTCACCATTGCCAAAAGTTGGAAACATCCCCGGTGCCCATCAACAGACGAATGGATAAGCAAAATGTGGTACATACATACAATGGAATATTACTCAGCTCTAAGAAGGAACAAAGTGCTAACACATGGAATAACGTGGATGAATCTTGAAGACCTTATGTTGAGTGAAGCAAGCCAGGCACTGAAGGATGAACAGTATATGACCTCACTGATCTGAACTGAGGAAAGTGAGAAGTCTCTGAGAACCATTGTCTGAAAGATAGGTTAACAAAGGAGAGTAAGAGAAGAGCAGGCTTTGAGCCATCACCCATATGGACATAATCTATGGTAAAGGGATAGAGTGTGGTTGCATGTTGGGGGATGGGGCAGATAAGTGGTGGTGTGCCTGGGTTTGGTGGTGCAGCACTGGGGGGGGGTGGGTGGATTAGGAAGGGCTGGTTCAAATCCCCAGGGCATGTAACTGTGAATCTTGACATTCCATGGGTTGGGAGAGGGGGGTATCATGGGCCCTGGGGGGCTGGGGAGAAGGGAACAGTCAAGATCTAATGGGTTGTTTGGTGGTCATGTGGAAGGTTTTTCATTACCTTACAGTAATGGACACAGGACATGGTAAATATCATCAAAATTATTCAACTGTATCATCTAAATTGTAAACTATACTGTAAATCACTGACAATGTTTAGTTGCTATATTTTGCTATCTGCATAACAGTTATAACAATGCTAACAACCAAAAAAAGAGGGGCGGAGTTAATATGGGGTGGGGAAGGGGGCGTGGTTTGGTATCTTGTAGTCTCTGGCACTCCGTGTGTGACTTTGCTCTGACCTAAACTTCTTTGAATATTAAATAAAAAATTGGGAGACAATGGGGATTGAGAGGAGGAAGGTGTCATGGCATACCAGACATCCGATAACACAGTGATAAAGGGAAGGAAAAAAGGGAAAAAAGAAAATAGAAAGGAAAAAAAATGAATATATATATATGTATATATATATGGCATTTCCTTTGCTTTTTTGCCCATTTTTTGAATGTCCCAATCCACAAATTATATTTTATTTTGTTTTGTTATTTGTTTATTTTTTTTTCCTTCTCTCTTTTTTTATTTTCCCCCTGAGTTTCCTTATGTTTGTCTCTTGCATGTATGCTTATCACACTTGTTTCTTTTTCCTAGTAAGTGTATTTGATTATTTTATGGACTAAATGTTCATGGAGGATTTTGATCACAGAAGGGTTACAATGGGTACTGCGGGGGATTATTGGGGGGAGGGTGTCTGGGGGGGTTTCGTGGGGATTGGTTCATCCGAATATACATGAAAGATGTACAAAATCATTCAAAGGATCGGGGGATGGGGCATGGTCCCGATGGGTGGATAATCACACAATAAATGAGGGAATCTGAATTCCTAGCCTGGAGAGCTCTGTCACAGTCTCCAAGGGAGCAACAATAGTCCTCTGAGTGTAGGGATAGTGCCTGTGAAAATAGGATGACCCACTGATGTTTTTTTTTTTTTTTTAATTGATGACTACCCTTGTGAGTCTTTGCTCTTGTTCATGAGACTTGGCCTGCAGTTGTGGGATGCCTAGGGGTTGCCACCTGAGAGCATCCTTGTTGCTCAAATGTGGCCTATCTCTAAGCCAAACTTGTCCCAGCCCGCGGGACATCAACGAGGACCCGAAACCTGCCGAGAAAGAATGGTGGGACAAGAGACACGAAGAATGACAGCAAGACAGTGTTCTGATCAAGCTGCAAATTTTATTTGAGGGAGCAGGGCTTATATGCTGTTTGGAGAGAGGAAGTGAGTCGGGGTCGGGTGGCGCTCCGGGATTGGAGGGTGTTATCGCTGGAGTAGTGTCAGATCTTACTTTCGCGCCCTGCGCCTGCGTACTTGTTGCATTCATCTGGGCAGTGCCGGGAACCGGAGAACAAAGGAGCAAGGAGGAAGAAGAACAAGGAAGTGACAAAGCAGATTTTGTGTCTGCACCATGTTGTGGCGTCCGCCATGTTGCGCCATGTGACCACAGGTTGCTATTGCTTAGGTTGTTGGCACCTCTCTTGGCAGACTCCAGTGACAGCTCCCAACATCTCCTCCCTTTTTCTTTAATTTAGCACAGTACTCTCCGTAGGCTAGCTGAGGGAAGTAGAGGCCTCATTTCCCTGATGTAGATGGCTCTGGTTTTTACAGGAAGGGGTAGCACAGGCAATGCAGCGTAAGGGAGGGGGGCTGTGCCTGTCTTAGGTAGGAACTGTGCCCTGTAAGGAACTGCACCTGAGAAACAGTGTACCTTTCCTATTATGTGATCAGTCTTACCCGTCATTGGGAAGCATGGCAGCAAAAGGCCATGTCCCTGTCTTAGGTTGACTGATGGGTCAGTCCAGTTGCCCGTCATTGGCTATCCAGTCCAGCACCTCTGTGAGCGTTTTTGCCTGGCAAGTTCTATGAGCAGAGCAAACCCCTGTGCTAATGAGGCGTGCTTCTCAGAGAACAGTTAGGTTGTGCTTACCCATGACTGTCTCTTGTGGTGTTTTGCCACGCACTCAGCAGCCTTAAATGGAGGAAGCAGTACACAGATGGTCTGTTGGCATGCCTTGATCAGCAAGGTGGAGCCGGTGGTAATGTACCTGAATGGGCCTGCCAAGAGCGGAGTCAATCTGATCTTTGACTAGCTGGATAATTCTTTTTACAACCCATGGCCCAAAGGAAAGTATTAGGAGGAAGGTTATCAGTGGGCCTAGTAAAGGGAGCAGGTAGTGGAGGATTCCATTGAATCCCCACGAGGGGTTTAGTAAAGCTGTTTCTCTTTCCCTATTTCTCTTTGCTAGCCCTTCTCTAAGTTGGGCCATGTTGTTTTTGATAAGGCCGGAATGATTAGCATAAAAGCAACATTCCTATCCTAAAGCGGCGCAAACTCCCCCCTCTTTTAGGAAGAGGAGGTCCAGACCTCTACGATTCTGGAGGACGACCTCAGACAGTGAGTCTAGAGATTTTTCCAAGTGAGAGATGGAGGTTTCTATACGGGCTAGATCTTCATCTACAGCAGCTTGTAGGTGAGAGAGACCTTGTTGTTGGAGGATTACAGATGTAGTCCCAGTGGCTAAACCTGCAATACCTAAAGAGAAGCAATGGTGATAGCAGTAATAATTTCTCTTTTTTGTCTAGTTATGGTAACAGAAGGCTGATCGTCCCAATGCCGATAGAGGTTTTCTTCACGATGGTAAAGGACATGGGGGAGGACAACAACCAAGACGCACACCTCTCCGAAGCTATTAAGGGCTGATGTGGCCACACAAGGAGTGAGGCCTGATGAGGAGCACAGCCATTTTGCCCCTTTAGGGGGAATGTAAAATTTATGCTGAGATGGAGGGGATAAATGTCTTTTTTTAAAAAACTAGTAATATCAGTTTTGCTGCCTTGCCTTTCAAAGTTTGGAACAGTTCCCAAAAATAAATTTCACAAACAACATTGAATGTTATTAAATTTAGTGTCCCATGGTTGTGGGATGTATTTTCATTTTATCAATTTATTGAGCTGTTAGTAAATGTATTACCAAAATTCCAGAAATAAGGATTACTGTTATTAGTGATTATGATTGAATTATTAATGAACTAAAATATGGTTGTGTTTTTAATAGGTTTTGGCATCCCTATAAGGGCCCGATCCTTTACAATTCTATAGGAATCATCAAACAACACAACCTCTGTAAGCTTATGACATATATGTCATTTGTCATTAAGTAGTCTGTTGTGAGAGGGACATGTAAAATTTACCATATTTTCTGATTTATATGGCAAAGAAGGGAAAATGAGAACATAAATTTGACTGTGATTTTTAGGTTGCATGCATACAGAACCATATCCAAAGAAGTAGGACAGTTTATAAAAGGTAAAGTTAAATTTTCTGTAAGTTTCCCTTCTTCTTTCGGCTTTAAGGGTAGTTATAAGTTATAGGTCCTGGAAAATGGTGAGCTTGATTAAGATAAATTGGGTAAGACTCATTGCTCCAAATTAACAGCTCTAGAAGAGGTGAGTTGGTTATGTATGTTCAATAAGTGTAATTATGATGTGGTATCTTACCTTGACCTAATACTTTACCTATAATTAATTCATTGTAAAACCACCATGTCCATAGTTTAAGTCTTGGCAGCATCTTCAACTCTAGACTTGATTCTTCTGGAGGGGATCCACTGCTCTTCTCCTGTTTCTGTAATGATAAGAGCAAAACCTCGGCCCCAAAAGTTTACCTCTCCTTTTTCCCATTTATTGGTTGTTTCATTTTTTCAATATATTCGTTGTCCACAGTCTTCATTTTCATTCCTCTTTTTTTTTTAACCTCCCAATGTCTTTCTGCTGCTGTGGCATTAGAAATTTGTTGTTTATTAAGAAAATTTAAGGTAAGCAATGCTCTAGACAGATAAGCAGGCCCATTATCAGTTTTTAGCTGTGCTAGCAGGCCCATTACTGCAAAACAATGTAATAAATGAGAACGTACATGTGAGGCCTTTTCACCAGCTTGAGCAGTTGCCCAAATAAAATTAGAATATGTGTACCCTGTTACATGCACATACGGAAGGCAGCCAAAAGAAGGCACATGTGTAACATCCATTTGCCAAATTTCATTAGGATGTTCTCCATGGGGATTAGTTCCTGGAGAGAAAGTGGGGGCATTTATGGGCCCACAAGTAGGACATTGTCTAACAATCCTCTTACTTTCTTTTACTGTTAAGTGGGGATATTTATGACGTAAGCCAGAAGCATTAGTATGTGTAAGTTTATGATAATTAGCAGCAGATTCTTTATGAGCAATAAGTTTATTTACTAAATCATTTTGTTAAGTCATAGGGCCAGGAAGTTGAGAATGGGAATGAATATGAGTAATGTAGATTGTTCATGAACAGTTTTTGTAATTGTGGGAAAAGAACTTCTAATTCAGAAGCTGGAGTTATTTGAGCTGTTTCTATATGACAAACAACGTGACAAACATAAGCAGAATCAGACACAGTATTTGAAGGCTCAGTTTTTGAAGGCTTAATTATCAGTTAGCAATTGAATAACAGCCATAAATTCTACCTTTTAGGCATATAAATAAGGTGTTTTCTAAGATTTTGTAGTTGGGCCCAAATAGCCTGCATTTCCATTACTGCTGCCATCAGTGTAGTAAGTTGGCGCAGCAGAGAGTGGTTGTTGTTTGACAACCTTAGGAAGAATCCATGAAGTACGTTTTTAAAAACTGTAAAAATTTTGAATTTGGGAAGTAATTCTCAATTGTTCCAATAAAATCTGTTAAGGCCACTTGCCAAGAGTTATTGAACTGCCAGAGCTGAGAAAGCTCCTGCTTTGTAAGGTCTAGTATGATTTTATCAGGATCTCTAGCCATGAGCTGTCTCAGGTGAATACAGCCTTTTGATATTATTGCTGAGATTTTTTCAAGATAAGTATGAAATTTTTTTGTATCTTTGTTGGGTAGGAATATCCATTCTATTATGCCCTCCTCTTGCCAAAGCATCCCAGTAGAGGAATGGCAAGATGGAAATATTAAAAGAGAAATTGGAAGATTTATAGTTATCCTTGTTAGTTGGCTATTTTGTACTCTTTTTCCAGCCATTTAACTCCTCTTTTGCTTCTGGGCTTAAAATGCGAGGACTATTTAAGTTAGGGTTTCTTGTTAGGGTAAAGCATAAGTTGGAATTCCTAAAGTAGGCCATACCCAATTAATATCACCCAGTAATTTCTGAAATCATTTAAAGTACATAAATTATCAGTTCGAAACTGGACCTTTTGTGGAGTTATAATATTTCTATTAATAGTATGACCTAAATATTGAAAAGGAACCTGTTTTTGAGTTTTTTCTTCTGCTATTTGCAACCCATGTTGAGGAAGAATTTCTTTAGCCAGCTGAAATGATTGTTTCAGCTCTTAAGATTGCTCAGCGGCAAAAAGAATATCATCCATATAATGAATAATCATAACTTTAGGAAATTGTTTTTGTAAAATTTGTAATGGAATGTGAACAAAGGATTGACATAATGTAGGACTGGTTATCATTCTCTAAGGTAAAACTTTGAACTGATATCATTCAGTAGGAGCTGAATGATTAATAGAAGGAATAGTAAACGCAAATTTTTCTTTATCATTTGGATTAAGAGGAATAGTAAAAAACAATCTTTTAAGCCAATAATAATAATATGCCAATTTGTGAGTATTTTGCTAATTCCTGAGGAAGGGGCCAGCCTCCCCAGGAAGGAACACAACACTCCCTGGGCAGTACATTTCAAGGTTTATGCATCAGTCCCTGGGAGAGTGGCCAGCTCTTCCAGGGAGGAATACAACACCTTTTGAAATATACTTTATTATTTTTAATTTGTTACAAAACATCCTTGATGCGCTTACTATTTTAGTTTCCATTTATTATTATTATTATATATAGCAGAGGTGGAGTAAATCAGACAAACTTAAGTTAAAGCACCTGCCTTTTGATTTTTAGGCAGAGAGGTAGTTTTATAACACATATTTTAAAATAATTAAAATTATGATTAATAACAGTATACTTTTGTTTAATATTACACTGAAACATTATTAAATTTTCAGCAATTTTATAAACCTTTAAAGCATTTATATGAACTTTTTATTTATACAACTTTGATTGTTATAAAATTAGAAAATTTATTTTAATTATACAATAGTTTTAAAGACTTTATTTAATTTATATCACATGAACTTAACTATTTTTAGTATTTTACCCTATTTTAGGTAAAAGACCAAATTATTTGTAATTGTTAGAAATAAAAGCTACTCTTCAGAATTTGACTTTGAGAAAGCAGGTTTGATCACTATGTTTCTTTTAAAAGTGATGACTTGTTTCTCCATGGAAATGATAAGGTTAAAGTACAAGAAATTATTTTGATAAAACAGACTTTCTTTATTGCATACTGATTATTTAGGAGAAAAACTTTGTGCAAACTTCCGTCAAAAGACTAATGACTTGAGAAACCCTGAGAAAGAACAAAACTTTAACCTTGTTTTAATAACTTAGTTATTTTATCTTATGATAAAATTACTTTCTTTTCTTTTATAATAAAAGCACATTCTTTATACCTTCTCTACTTAAGTTACCACAATGATTTTAGAAACTGTTTTTCAACAAACTTCTGACAACATACAATTACCATCAACATTGAACAAACTTGTTAGAATAATGATTTAATTTGTTCATATCTATTTTTATTATTTTAAATTAATAGCTATATTTATTTATTAATATAAGCACTTATTTAATGTTGGCCATTGAATAAAGCTTTTTTAATAATGTTTATTTATCAATTTAATATTACCATATGAAGGTATCAAAACGTACAGACACTGAACAACTTTTATATATTTATGGTTAAGTGGTTTATATCTGGAGGGAGTAGTGGAAGGTGTGGGACGGTGAGTGTACATATACTTTTTGGAAGGGGTGGAGTGGTTGTGAAAGGTGGCAAGAGGGTTAAAGGATAAAGGGCTGGAGGGTAAGGGGGAGGTGGGTGATGAGAGGAGGGCGGAAGTGAGTCAGGGCTAAGGTTCACTTCCTTATTTGGTGTATGTGTGTGAGGGGTGTCGGTTTCAGTGTTAGTGGAGGGAGCAGAGGGTGCGACAGGGCGTGAGGGTTGGTCTTCAAAGGAAATTAGGCTAACCGGTGACTCCGAACGCGAGCCAGCCTGCGAACTGACTTGCGAAGCGGCAGAGGCTTTTCCCCCGCAAGTTGAGGGGGGACGGGAGCTAGATTGCAACACATTTTCACCCTCCGCAAGGAGTTGCTTAACATCTGGAGGTGGTGGAGACGCACCGATCATGTCCTGAATCATTCGCCAATAACTAAAGGTGGTGACAGGAAAACGCTCGGGTTCAAAAACTTTATAGTAATCATTTAAACAATCATCTACTCTGTTCCAAAATCGACTATCTATTGTGCCCTCTTCAGGAAACCATGGACAGGTTTTGAGTACAAATTTGAAAAATTCCACTAAACTTTTCTTTTTAACTTTAATTCCCCGCGTCTTGAGTGCCTCTTTTACCTGGCTAATAAATAGTGAATGTGAAGATTCTGCTTGTCCCATGATTAAAGAATGAAGTGAAATAAAGAATCTCACTTACCCGTCTGGAGACTGGAACCACGCCGGGGGACCAGACTGAAGAGGCGACGGGTTGAAAAGTACTCTCCCTCTTGCGCTGCGAGGAGCTTTTCGTCGGCTGAGGTGCTGGAGAACGTTCTCCCTCTGTGGTGAAGCGGCGTTCTTTTCTCGATTACAGGGAATCATCGGGCCCCACGTTGGGCGCCAGTTGTCCCGGCACGCGGGACATCAACGAGGACCCGAAACCTGCCGAGAAAGAATGGTGGGACAAGAGACGCGAAGAATGACAGCAAGACAGTGTTCTGATCAAGCTGCAAATTTTATTTGAGGGAGCAGGGCTTATATGCTGTTTGGAGAGAGGAAGTGAGTCGGGGTCGGGTGGCGCTCCGGGATTGGAGGGTGTTATCGCTGGAGTAGTGGGCAGATCTTACTTTTGTGCCCTGCGCCTGTGTACTTGTTGCATTCACCTGGGCAGTGGCGGGAACCGGAGAACAAAGGAGCAAGGAGGAAGAAGAACAAGGAAGTGACAAAGCAGATTTTGTGTCTGCGCCATGTTGTGGCATCCGCCATGTTGCGCCATGTGACCACAGGTTGCTATTGCTTAGGTTG